>JAWQRO010000011.1:0-92666 GCA_033557835.1 Helochares maculicollis
TATATATATATATATAAGAAATTACAACTTACAGTAAGATATATATTAATACTCTAAAATATCTTCTATCGACGAATTGAATTTTGTTCAATTCAAAAAAATCAGTCAAATGAAAGAATAATGAGCATTGATTAATTTTGACTAATATTATATTTCGCTATTAATGTCCTTAAAGGTTTATAACGCTTCAAAAATAATTATACATGGAGTGTCTATACAAACAAAGTTAAAATTGATAATATGTGTATTTTTAATATAATAGAGCAAAAAAGTTGCCCACAAAAAAACTATTTTACATCTACTATAGCCTAACACTTTTGCCACAACATATTTTGGTACAGATAATTATTACAATAATACCAGTCAAGTATTATTATAGAAAATTTATATTAATTCATATACAATAGATAAAATTTGGAACCCAGGATATGTAGTTGAATATAACAAATTTACAAAAAAAAGACATGAATAACAACTGCAGTACTACACTTTCTGAATATTAAGTTCAATTCTAAGAAAAACAATAATTACCATGCAAAGAAATCTTGGGATTTGGAATTCAAGAATTTGCGTTAGGAATTATCGCATTTGCTAGTTGCCTCTATGAATTCATCAGATGACTAATAATTATATACCAAATATGTATATATAACAAATGACATTTCATTAACTATTTATGTTTCTCAAACTAAACTAAATAATAGGCTGTAAACTAAATATAAATTAAATGCAAATAATAACTTGTTATATTATATTACAATTCGAAAATATACTTCTTAGCTGAGATTAATTTTTATAGAAGTAAGCAAAACAATTTGAATCATAATAAATATAATGTACTACTGGACATCATTAAATAATAGTGCCATCTAAAGATTAGCTAGCAATAGCAGTAGTAATAATATTCATATAAACGCAAGAGTTTATCTGGATATACATTAAATAAAATAAAGGATTTCACTCTCAGTTTTAAACTTGATATATTAAAGATGAAAATAGTCAACTAGTGCCATCCAAAAAGAACTGCGAAGTACAATTTATTGCACTTTACTTCGTCAACGGGAGATGACACTACTAGCAATATTTAAATATTTTACGTAACCTTCAGCTTAAAGAAAATATAAATGTTTGAAATAGTCTATGTAATAAATATTTCTAGCAAATCGTCATATTGCAAAATAAACACGACAGCGTATCGAGGTTATGTTTCTCGCACTATTTTGATTTTATACATGATTTTAAAATTTAGATCACTAAGCGTCGCTTCAACCCAAATATGCATATTTTTTATGACAAAGATAACAAAAGTCGAAGAAACATCTAATAGGCCTTGTTCTGAGAGATTATCACCTAAAATCAAGAACAATTTGCGATTATATGTAGAATAGAAATGCATTTAAAAATAATGGCCAATTATAAAAAACTATTCCTTGCAAACTAGTATGAATTTGTTTAGTTGGGCAGCTATATTGTAGTATCTTTAGTCTTAATTTACTTTTTAGTTTTAATCAATAAATCAATGAACACAATGCAGTTATATTCAGTTTGATTTACGTCTAAACTAAGTTTTTAAATATACTTTTACGTAATTATCACAAGTAAAGGAATAGTTAATTATCATATGTAAAACAAATATATGTTGGTTTGGTTGCCTACGCCAACACACAAAACTGCATTTTCATTTGCTTGTAGAATGATTATTATTACAAGTAGCAAAATTGTAAATAAACGTTTTTCAAAATAACATCACATATATATTTGCTATCTCAAAAGTGTCGAAAAAGAGCCGTAATGTACACAAAGGTTTATCTACACGTGTCGATTATTTTAGTAACGTTCACATTTCAAAGTTGGTGATCCATACGTCATATTATGATGTCATTTTATTTTCTTCACTGGCAAATTTTTAAGTCACTTCTCATACTATCATTCATTGAATGTCGGCAATAAATCAGCTATTTCTAATGGCTGTAGTCAACATAGTTAACTGCAAACATTTGTTACAATAAACTACAAAACCAAAATGCACGCAATCCTCCGTCGTTCACCGCATATTGTTAGAAGGCAATTCTTGCCAAAACGTAAGTACCTTAATGTTTTAATTACATGTACACACCGATAATTTTGGTTATATTATGTAATTTTCCATGTATGAGCACTTATTCAATAAAAACTATCATGTTTGTATCGTTTTCAGGCTGTCAGCAATGTCACCTAAGCCTGCATTGCATATGTAGAACAAATCTACGAATAAGGACTCCTAATTTCCATGTTTCCAACCATGTGAAATACTACAGCAGTCCCGCAGGAAAATTGTTGTACCTAAGTGATGACTGTCAACGCAAAGTAACTATATCGAATCACACTTACAATCAACATGTAACACCCATTAGAAGCTTCAGTTTATCTTCTATCCATTACGATAAAGAACCACTAAAACCATCCTCAAAAGTAGAAGTCACTGTTCAAGAACTGAAGAAAAAAAAAGAGGAAGTCCCTGCAGAAGCGCCACCTAAACAAGTAGTTAAAAAATCACTGAAACAGCGAATAGTAGATGAATTGATGCATTATTACCACGGATTTCGTCTGTTGTTCATAGACATTAAAATCTCATACGGCTTAGTATGGAGAGTTCTAAATGGGAAGTCTTTAACAAGGAGAGAATACAGGCTTTTAACACGAACTGTGGGTGATATGTTTCGTTTAGTTCCATTTTCAGTTTTTATAATTGTTCCCTTTATGGAGTTTCTCTTGCCGTTTTTCATAAAATTTTTCCCGGGCATGTTACCATCCACTTTTCAGACTGCCACCGAAAGAGAAGACAAGTTAAAACAGAGCTTAAAAGTTAAATTGGAAATGGCGAAATTTCTTCAACAAACGTTAGATGAAATGTCTTTGCAACACAAAGATCACAATTCACAACAAGCTAAGATGTTTAGTGAATGGGTAAAGAAAATTAGAACTTCTGGGGAACAGGTATCAAATGACGAAATTTTAAAATATGCCAAGTTGTTCCACGATGAAATCACTTTAGATTCATTATCTAGGAGCCAGCTAGTAGCACTTTGTCGTGTATTGGAAGTGCAAACTTTGGGCACAAATAATTTACTAAGATTTCAGTTGCGAATGAAATTAAGAAGTCTAGCCGCTGATGACAAGATGATTCAAAGAGAAGGTGTCGATAGTTTAACACTTCACGAAGTACAAATGGCTTGTAAAGCAAGAGGTATGAGAGCTTATGGTGTGTCAGAAGCTAGATTACGCTCACAGTTGTCTCAATGGCTAGATTTAAGTTTAAACGAAAAAGTGCCTCCCTCTTTATTATTGATGTCTAGAGCATTAATGTTACCAGAGACGATTCCAACAGGTGACAAACTTAAAGCTACTATATCTGTACTACCAGACACAATAATAACGCAAACAAAGGCTGCTATTGGTGAAAAAGAAGGCAAAATTGATAATAAAGTTTTGCTAGAAGTTATTCAAGAAGAGCACAAGAAGATAACAGAAGAAAGAGAAGAGAGACGAGAAGAAAAGATAAAATTACAGGAAGAGGATATGATGAAGAAAGAAATAGAAATATTGAAACAACAAGACCAAGCCGCCAAGAAAGAAGAACTTATTGATGTGGCTCCCATTCTTTCCGTAGATAAATCTAAGGAAGTTCACTTGAATCCAAAAGATGTACAAGCTATCGGAGATGCCTTAGATACAATTTCAAAGGAAAAGAAGAGTATGATTGTGGAGAAAGAAGCCATTGAAGATTTGAAAACGGAATTGAAAGAATATAAAGAAGATGTTCATGACTTGGAGAAGACAGTTGCCGAACTTCCTGAGAAAAATATACAGGAATCTAAAGCTGCTAAACGCTTGTACAACAAGGTTCATAAAATTATCGATAAAATGGATACAGTTATATCCGAATTAGACAAAGTAGAAACGACTGATGCTGTTTCCAGCAAAAAGAAAAAGCAACTGTTGAAAATTGATGAAATTATTGAAACGATCAAGGAAAATATTACTGATGAAAGCAGACTTTCCGACATCAGGAAACTTCTTCTAAAAATTGATGATGACTGTGATGGAGCTTTAAAAGTCGAAGATGTACTTAAGGTAAGTGAATATTATAGCAATAAATAAATAACTTCGATTTTAAGTGTAGGAACTATTAAAGTTGGATCTGATATAGCAGTGAATGGATAAACTAATAGAATAGCATTTAGATTGCATAAAAAGAAGGTTCTTAACTATCTGGTAGTCACGTGGGGTGTTTGTTACATGGTTAGTTGTAATGATCATTATCCACATTCACAATTTTTAATTGAAACGGGGCACATGATTTTTTTCTGTCTTCACCTTTTAAGGTTTCTGCATTATTGATATTCGTTTGGTACATACCTCCACTATGTTACAAATGTAATAAATATACTGTTAATGCTATTTAAAAAATAAAAAAGCTTTGCTATAGCATGTGGCTGAACCCATATACAAGAGCGCACCCGAAACACCATTTTTTTTTTTCATATTAAAACTTTATTTTTTTTTAACCATTTTAGAAAATTTTATTCTCTTCTCATTAGTCTTTTTATTAGATATGATGCACTTGTAAGTCTTTTTCCTCCCACTTTTTTAAACATCTCTGGAACTCTTAAATTTTGATATCGTCCAAGACCTCTCTGAAGCTGTTTTTACCACTCCTTGAGCTTGACACTTACTTGCTTTCAGAGTCATACCTGTAACACAAATACTCATCACATTTAATGACTCTGATCAACCAAATGATTTTTTTAATATTGTGTGAGATGGCTAGGAACAAATTCAATAAAACATGTTTTTCTTTTCTGAAATGTTGTTGATCATGAAAAAAAATGGATTCGGGCTGTTTTTTTGTGGTGTAGTTTTAATTCAATCATTTTGAGATGATGAAAGGCATTCAGAATTATTATGGCCTTGTTGATCTACTAAAGCTTTTCGTAAGCATTGCTTATTTTTCAAGCACGAAACTAAATTTCAAACACATTCTTTGCTCTTTTAAATAGTCTGTAACAACTTCACAACTAGAACAAAATAATAGTAAAAGAAACAACGCCATACTCAAATGTTAATCACAAATTGATGCCGTCTGCACAGCTCTTTCGTGAAAGTCCTCCTCGTAAAGTACTTAGCATTTTCCTGGCAGATACCGATTAATTAATTTTATGTTTAATTAACATTAGAAACTAATGTCTCAAATATATGTTCGCATGAGATTCTAGAAGCAATAGGTGAAAAGAGTCCATTGTAACAATGTGGCTCACGGATCTCATTAATCAGCAGTTAGTCCAGCAAGAGTACAAGACCAGAGGGGCCGTTCATTTTTATCAACGAACTTTAATGACTTTATCAAGAACTACTTTGCACAATAAATGTACCTTCTTGTTGTTCGTAGGTAGTAAATTCTTTTCGAATATTTACTTCTTCAGAGATGGTTAATTTTCATATAATCTGCCAAATTATTAATTGATTTAGAAAATATTGTTTCTTTAACATGACCTAAACTATAGACACTATTGTTGATAGATATTATAAAAGGACTGTTTTAACCATTTTAATGAGGAACCTTTTATTATGCGTGTACAGAATTCAACATATGTTCTGCAAATATTGATCCACTTCGGTATTGTTTTCTAGTTTTATTTATTTTGTCATAAATATCATTTATTTTTAAAAAATGCAATTTTCTACCAGTCTCTAACAACACTGAAATAAATGCTTTCATTTCTGCATTAGTAAGTAACATCCTAATTTTGAGCAAGAATTCTTTTCAAACCTTTTTTGAATCGTAAAGTGAATGACTGACCTCTCCCCTTTGTACATCAAATGCAATCCCGGTGAATGACTGAAGCTTCTTTTTCTAGAATAGTATGTCTCACAGCAATACAATGTTCTATTGATAGAATATTCTAGGCCAACCACAATATAGACATATAAGTGCAGTGAGCTAAAGTCAGGGACAATGTTTAATCAGTGCGACAGTTCGGTGCACAAGTGGCTTTGGTAGATAAACAATATGAAAACTATATTTCCTAATTATGAATCACTAAAAACATTTTCACCGGGCTTAATGAATATGTTTAAAGCATTAGTACTGAATTTTACTTGATGAGAATTTCAAGGAAGAAACTACGGATAAACCTCTGTTAAGCGTACTAACAAAATATTGGAGCGAATATTGTATTTGTCGAACATACTACGTACAGTTTACATTTGTAAACATTTTATTTATTTATTCAATATAAATTCATATTTTGTCAAAAATGTTGCTTAATTCAGAAGAAAAAGGAAACAAAAGTTAGGTGGGTGGAGTAGATAAGCAATTGCAAATGTGAACCATTTTATTTATTGGAAAGTTGAAACAAACAATCCCATCAAAGATTTGAAAAAAGTTCAGGAATGTGTTGCACTTGCAACAGAAATCAGTTTCCATAGTGTAAAAAACATTGCATCTGGCAAGAAGAAGAAAGTCTGCAACTAAAACACTATCAGATAACTTCGACATAGCAGTTCTGCAACACTGTTATAAATTTTGTACTACCAAGATGAAAGCGCCAACATTAATAAGATTCTCAGATAACACTAATTTAACAGCTTCTTTGTATGAGAGCATACGGAGAGTTTTGAGAAATATTGAAGTTCATTGGATAAAAACTAACTACAAATTAGGGAAAATCCTGATATTCGGTAAAAATAGCTCTATTACTTAACAACACCTCAAGTGATGAAAATCAATCAATAGTTATAATGAATTAAATTTGTATCTTCTTCCCATAATTCTGCCAACACTGGAAATATAAACCCAGATATTTAAAAATAATGTTCAAAACTCAAATCTGATAACAAAACAAGTGATTATCTTAGAGATAAAAATCCCACAAATTATAAGAAATGAGCCAAGGAAATGTTCGTCTAAAATTTACGATCCAGAACTGTTTTGGAAGTAGACAACTCTCCGCACTACAATGCAGAAATTGAAAACTGTACTAATATGAATTCACGGAAAGATAAAATGAAGGTGTTTTATTGTATGATGTTGTAAAAGCAACTTTGTATAAACAAATAATATTTTACAAGCTAAAATTTAAAACTTATGTAGTATGTTACTTAATGACAAATGTTTTGAGGCTTCCACCTTACAATCTGATTTCAATTCCATCGAATTACTTTGGGCATCCATAAAGCAATATTTTCTACAGACAAACAAATCAAAATGCTAGTTCGCCAAAAAAATGGAGAATTTCTTTATGCAGAAAGAACCTCTTTTGAAGATCATTTGTGATACACTTATTATTAATTTATAAGTTGACAGAAGTGGAAGTAAAAATGAGTACTGTTTGCATTGATAGCTCAAATAGTGATATTTCTGGACCAGAAGCCCTGCAATCGGCATACTTACAATTCCATATAAATGAAAGCCTGCCTTATTAATTTTGAATTTTTCACTCGATATGTAAAACGTTTTGGCATAGCCGTTAACTTAAACTTATTCAACCGCTTCGGGCTACTTTCTGGCTAACGTTGGAACCGGTAAAATAAAATACTTTGTAAGATTGTGAACAATATCTAAAAGATAATTCTTTCTTCGTCTAAAGTAATGCACAGTAGATGTTATCTGAATTAATAAGAACACACCTTTTATGCACTTTGAATCTTACCTGCACAGTTATGCTCTAAATGCACAGGAATTCTGTAGAGTATTAATGGTTTGGTAGGAATTAAAAGACATCACAAAAAATGTATTTATTTTTTACAATATTTTCTATAAACTAATTGAGAATTACTAAACTCATAAAAACTGAGTCTGCTTCGTTTTAAATAAACTGACTAAAAACTTAACCTTAGCAAATAAATTGCTTCTGCAATTAGCGTTTGACATTTGTAACAAATGAGCTATTACTGATTACTTTATTGTTTCAGCTTATTGATGTGATAGGAAAAGAGAATGTGAAACTAAGTGGAAAGCAAATCGATGAACTAATTGATTTACTTGAAAAAGAAGAAGTTTTGGAAGTGGAAAGTAAAATTGAAAAGGCTTTGCAAGAAGAAAAGAAGGCTGAACAGTCTGGGGAAACAAAACTTACACCTGGTCCAAAAAAAAACGCGGATAATATTACACCCAAATCTACAGTTGAAGCACAACCAGGTGCGGTTCCACCTCCTATTACAAGTATTGAACCACCAAACAAACAGGATAGTAGTTCTAAAATGCTATAATTTTTATTTTTTATTTAGCTTTAATTAGTCCAATTTAAACTTGATCAGTTAGTATCTGAAACAAATACAAATTAAATTATGTTTTTCAACTATTTATATTGCATAGAATGCGGGTGTAATGTATATACGAATTATTTTTTTAATCATAGTAAAACACGACTTTATTTATATTGTGTTATACTAGGTGAAGTTTTGTTTTTACTTTAATATGTTTGTAAAAATTAAAATTTATTTGCTGGTGCTGAAATTTGTACTAAAATAAAATTTTGAACTTTTTATATGTGTTGCAGTTATCCTTACCAAACATACAACTTTTCTACAGCCTAAAACTAATATTTTCGTATATTTGCACAAACACTTTAATATTGTTACATGTACATTGTTAAATTAATAAATAATTTAGGTCATTAATCCTTTTCCATATTTTTTATGTCGAATGAAAGGGTTAAATTCAATATGTAAAATATGATAGTTACGACATAAGGTTAATTTTTTAAATAAATGTTTGTCAAGAATGCCAGTCAGTTTCTGTTTAGCAACTTAATAATCTATAAATAACTCCTTAAGGCTGGTACCAGCTGAGCGAGAGTACATTGACTTTTAGTTTATTTTTTGCCAATTTCTTTTAATAGATACTACCTTGCAAATTACATTTGTTGTACCTGCCAATTTGTTGAAGCAAGGTGAGTGCTTTTAGTTTCTTTCTAGAAAATAAATAATCTTAATATAAAACATCGTATGAACACTGAAAAGTTTTGCTTCATCAAATAAGTTTCTAAGGATCCCTGCACTTCTTGAAGGAAACATTCTGGGTTGATCATTATATGTGGTCTGATGGAATCTAGACGATACCTCCACTATTAGAATTACTGCAACAACTTGACATAGCTCCCATTCTTTTCATTTATATATCTTAAGAAGTTTTACAGGACATGCCTTAAATACAATTTTAAAGAAAGAGTAAGGATTTGATCAATTATTTAAATGTCCAATGATGTTAAACAATTATGTAACAGCTGACTACTTCCAGCTAAAATAAATTGAAACTGTTGAAAATATTATAACAATTATCAAAAATATTACCACTACTTCCATTTTAATCTGGCTTCTTTGTTTATCAGTCTAGCTTGACATTCTACTGCTGTTATTGAGTAGTTATTAATTAACATGTGTGTATATGCAGATGCTAATAAACTACCTAAACAAAAATAGACAACATGTAAATATAAAATCTCATAAGCAGAACTTACACTTTACCAGTACTTAGATTAGTCATTGTACCGCCTTGGAGTCTATTGGTAGGATCAAATACATAGAGAATTGTGGGAGATATAGTACTAAACATAAATTGATCCTATAATTGTTTTTGTCCTTGGTTTATCAAATTCATCTTTGGCCTGCCATATTACCACAGTCCAGTGACTGGTTTCCAAAGATATGTTCAACATTTGAATGATTTTTCCGGGTTATCACTGAGTAAAATCCTTTAGTGAATAACTAGATACAGGGACTAACACATGACTAGATAACATAGATATATGTACTAACATAAACCATTAAGAGCAGTATAAAAATTTGATACCCCAGTAATAATATAACACAGGAATGACAATCTACTTATCTCATAATTATTCTTTTAGTATTTAAGATATTATAATGACAGAACACTCTCATGAATATTTGACAATTTTATAAGCACACTTGGTTGATTATAAATGAAAATTAATGATAGAGAATGATACACTTTTTAAATGCTGATTATTTGTTTTCGTATGAAGGGAAAATTAAATACTTGTCCAATAATCTTCACATTATATATTTGCTTGACAATGCTTGAGTAAATATATCACATTTTGGCTTCATATTGGAGTAATACAAGCACTTTACAATCACTAAATTCATTAAAGACAAGGAAAATATCTACAAAAAATAATAAAAAACTGCAGATAGAAGTGTTATGTAGTAATTTAGTTACTTTTTACCTAATTCTACTCATTACTATTGCCAAAATTTTTTCACGTTCATGGATTCAATTAATCTTAGTTACATTAATAGATGTATGGCAAACCTTGTCATATAACACACAAATGAGGAAACTTGAATTGTCATGGTATAGATAATGAGAAATCACTATCGACACCGAAAAGTTAACATAATACTATCAGAGCATTTAATGTAATTTTGTACATAATAGAAAAAGCAATTAAGCCAATTATTAAATATTTCATCGATCAATCTATTGCTATCCACATGGAAAGTATGTTTTATATACTGGTAGCAATTAAGAGATTAAGATTACTATCAAAGATTGAATACATATAATTTTTAACAAGCAGAACTTACTCTCTATTGTGACTTCTACTTATCATGAAGTATTACAACTATAAAATACTCTTGTTAGTGTGATATGGAGAATATAGATGATTCACCTCAAGGACCATGATAAGATTGCTTACTTAGGTAATATATTATGTCAGGAAATCGTTTTTAAGATATCTATTTATTTTTTACTTAAAAATATCATCCCTGAAATCATTTCTTACCATCAAACAATCTCTTTGTTTGACAATTTAGCTTTACATACTACCGTTGGTTATAGAGGAGTTATTAATTAACAAGAGTGTATTTGGAAAAAAGTAGGTTGCGTCAACTGTACCACATATTGTGGCTGTATTCTTGCCAAAAAGATGCCATGGTGTATGAGGTATCCATATTGAAAATATTTGATAGATAGTTCATACATTGTAAATAACTGTAAGTTTTAATAAGCAGATTTTATTGACAAGCACTTGAAGACGAGATGTACCATGATATATCATCAGAAAACTACTAAATTCACTGCAGTCAGGTTAATGCCTGCAAAAAGCCACATATGCACACTTTATAGATTTATTACTTAATAGATTTCTACCTCTTTGATTGTTAATATTAACAAGCAATGCATTTTTTAATTATTCTAATGGACCAGTGCCTGTCAAAATTCTAAACACTGTCTGGCAAAAAGTCTGGTGCACCAAGTCATGGCCCAAAGTTTGGATTCAATTGGTTTTCATTCCACTTTATAAAAAAGTTGATACACAATAATGTGCGAACTATCATGGTCATACCACACGCGAAAGGCCCACGAATATAAGAAGCATGTGTATATGTATTTCAAACAATACAGCGAAGCCTATGATTGTGTTATGTAAGCAATGCTCTGGTTGTGCCTGAAGCAAATAACTCATAAAATAGTTGTATAGCAATCACAAAACAAGAGCAAACCCAGCGGAAATACACACTGGTTCAGTATTGGAAAAAGCGTGCACCAAGGCTTCATCTTATGTCCACCCAAATGCAATCTATACGTAGGAACGATCATAATCAATTTGAACGAATAATCGATAGGTATCCAAACTGATGAAGTCAAAATAAAGATTAATGACGAAGAAATCGAGTTAGTGAAAAATTTTATCTTCCTTGGATTAAAAGTCAACCTCACTGAAGATTCAGGACCTGAAATCAAAAGGCGCATAGTTTTTGGTAGGACTGCGATACAAGAAATGGCAAAAATCTGAAAAAGCAGAGACCTCAACACCGCGACACAATCGACTCGTCGATGCAGTTGCTGAAAACATCGATGATGATTGGCAATGTCAGTTGAGAGAGAAGATGAGAATGCATGGAGAGCAATGAATCATAATGGCCGACAGTCAATCTCCACTGAATGTATAACAACAACAATGATTGGGCATGGAGTCTGCTGATGTTAATTCCATTAGTAAGTGTATCAATTGTAAGATAGGTATTGAACACACAATTCAAAGAACTTGAATTGTCATGGTATAGATAAAGGATCAAAATCTCTGCTAAGTCAAATAAATGGAAGACGCCTTGAACAGTCATCCCTTCCACAAGCGAAGATACATACTGCTCAGTCAGTCAGTTATCTTGTAGCATTAATCTTTTTAATATTAGCAATAAACCTTCGCCTTGGAAGCATTAGAAATGAAATTATTCATTCAATGCAATCATGTTTAATTTCTGACCCTAAATTCACAATGATACACACATAGTCTTTCAAGAAATTCAAACATCGGATTCACAGTCCTTCGAGTAAGAAGCGCACACAAAACCATCGGTCCTTCTTGATAAGGATATTCATTCTCAACATTCACCATTCTTACGAGCCGGATCTACAAGCCAAACTAAGGTTCTTCCATTCAAATCTTCGTCAACATAACACTCATTAATTCTTCCAGTTGAGGAACTACATACACAAGAATTATAACATTATAAGGACTTGTAATGAGGTGTCATAGTATACATAACAAAAAACCAACTAAGTCAATTATGTCTCATTAATCAGTGACTAACCAGATGCAAAGTATGTTTTAGAAAAATTAATTTTATTGGCAAACTGATATTATTATAAACAACCAATTAATTGAGATATGTAGATGGTAATATTAGTAAGCCAAAATGGATACAATATATAAATTTTCGCAATCAGAACTTACACTTTATTGACATAAATATTCCTGCAGAATAATTATGTTAGCATGATATGGAAAATTAAAGTGATTTATGCCAAGGATTACAGTAAGCTAACTTTCTTGGTAGAACATAATTTTTAAAAATTCATTGTTGCAAATATTCCTTATTAACAAATATACTTCATTTTTAATTTGACTTCTCATTAATAAATCTAGCTTCAATAGCTACCAGTTATTTATAAACTTGTTAAAATTAATAGATATGTATCTGTAAGAAGAAGTATCCAGTCAGCTGCATCTTTGCTAATGTGGAGCCATAGTGTGAATAATATCCACATTTAAATATTTCATAAATATTGATGGTTCATAATTTGTAAATAAATCTGGGGTCTAATAAGTAGACTTTATTCACAAGCACTTGAAAATGAGGTGTATTATGTTTCATCTGGAAACTACTAAATTCATTAGAGACAGAGGTAATGTCTACAAAAAAAAAATAATTAAAAATTGTAAAGCTATGTTATTATTTAATAGTTATATAACCATTTGTTTGTTAATATTACTTTAATAACAAATTGGCTACTGTTATATTTTTATCATTCTAATTATTGGATATCAATTCTGCAGATTTTAATTACATTAATGAGTACATCGATGAAGCTTAGCCATAGAGCACACAATTGAAGGTTCTTAATTTGCACTGTTATAATGAGTGATCAATATCATCCCGGAATAATTAAAATAATATTATCAAGTCTTATTATATCATACTGTGGATAATAGAAGTATGTAGGTCAATTATGTTCCGTCAATAAAAGACCATTAAATCTACATTGAAATGCATTTTTTAAATACTCTTAATTTATATATTGTAAATATGTGTGATGTGTAAAAAGTAGATTTTATTGAGAAGACTATGACATAATTCCATAGTAGCAATTCAGACATGCTGATGATAATATTATTATTTAACCCAAAATTGATTGAAATTGTCACAATCATTCTACAATCGTCAAGACTAGCAGCTTTTATTAGACGAATAAAGTATTGTTGGTATGGAAAGAAAACAAATTAGTCTGGTAGAACCTTCTGAACATTATGTATCAAATTTTCAAAGTTGATTTGCCATATTACCACAATCTAATGGCTTCCATAAATTTATTAAAAATTATTATTATTTTATCATGTAACAGTTTCAACCATTTCAAATTTTTGCTTGTACCAAACTGAAGAAATTAACTGTGATCTTAAGATATTCGCATTTACATTTGTCACTAAACTTTAGGCAAAGCGTAGATGCAATGACTAACACATAACAATAACAGAACATAGCTAAGCATATATGTATTAACAAAAATTAGGTATTTTTCTGATAATGCATGAGAGTTAAGGGAGTTATGATAACCTGCTTACGTTGTGAGTAATTATTATTTATGTAAGGAGATCAATCACAATGACAAAACACTGTCAAATAACTGGTGGTGGCTGTGAGAGAGCTTTAAAAGTTGAAGATATACTTAAGGTAGTTGAATATTATAGGAATAGACAAATGGTTTACATAGTCCTTATTGAGACTATTTGTTAAATATTCATAATTCATATATTTTAAATAAGTATATCTAATAAGTCAATTTTATTAATATCATGTGGAAGCTACTAAATTTACTGGAACATATGTAATGTCTGCAAAAAAATTAAAAACCGTAAAGCCACATTTGTAATGGAATTATTATTTAATAGATCTATAAATCTTTGTTAAAATTGCTAAAATATCAACATGACTATTGACTTAATGATTTTTCACATTCTATCAATCATTTGGAACTTTGGTTTAGGCCAAAGTAATGAAATAATTTGAAGACTTTCAGATTTGTATGTATCATATAAATCAATTGGACCATACCCAGATAGAGAAAATAACAGAAAATGATAACCAAATATGGACAAACGTATGGAAATAGATCTCTTCAAAGATTTGGTATTCTTACGATAATGTATCAGAGGAATGACAACCTACTTAAAGTGTAAGTAATTATTCTTTCAATATTTATAATACATATCACTCTAAAGGGTGATTTACAATTTTATATCGTCATTTGCTTGATTGGAATGAACTAATGATATAAAAGGAGATATTTTGCAAAACACTGATTAAATCTTTTCATATTGATCTTAGTTACATTAATACAATTAGTCTAACTTGAATTGCCATGGTACAGAAAACAAATGATCATAATTAACGCCAAATAACTGATATATTATTAAGGATTCTAATTAAGTATATGAGGGCGTTAGAAAAATTTAACTAGCTAAATCTGTTCAAATACATTTGGTAGGTTTCCACACAAGTAACTTAACTGGGCGGCTCAATATGTGTAGTTTGGGATCCGTCTGAATTGAAAACACAGCTATTATTGTGCAGCAAATATTTTAATCAGTTGGCTGAAATTCTCAACAATAATTAAAGTTAGAGCAAGAGGTTAGTTATCCAACCGCAAATATATAATAATAAAATAGAGTCAATAGCGAGAAAACTATTAAAGGTTGAAGAAGATTACCATCCTCTATAGATTGCTTTAGATACAAATATTCTACTGAACATCGAATAACAAATACAGTTGACAGTACAATAGACACTAATCAATAAATGACGCAATAAAGAAAGACTTTGAATTATCAATTGTATAAATAAGGCCTATTTAATGTATGGGGTCTACCAAAAACTGTTTTATTTCTAATATTAATATGCATATGCATCGATATGTGCTGCACCTTCTAAAAAGATTCGCAATCAATAAATTAAATATTTGTGAATGTCGTAGTTGAATATACAAAGCTGTGCTCCCTTCCCTCTATCTTATAAATACTTGAATAAGCTGGTATCTTCTGTCTGTAATGTGTTGCAAAATTTTATAACCTAGAAATTAAATAGTGATTATTGATAACTAACGGTAATAATCATTTAATATGCTTTCTGACCAATTTGTTTTTTTCATTTTTGACAATTTACAAAAATTTCCTTGATATTTAGATATCCATTGAGTTTGCATACTGTACAGATGTTTCCTATCTTTTTCACCCAACCAGTCAGAGTATACTGTAATTATAGGCTGCATAAACCCACTATGAATCACAAAAGAACCATCAAATATGCAATTTAACTACAGCTTGATTAAAATAGGTGGTGTAACAGGCCATTAAATCAAAGTAAAGCATTGGGGCTATCAATCTATACCGTTTATTATGAATTGAGTCAACATTGTGTCATTTGCACAATTTGTTTAAATGTCAGTTGCTATACTTGTAATAAAGATCGAACTGCATATAAAAAGACTAGATTTCTACACACACACACATTTTAGACTTACTTACCTGTTTCCACACTGACAGGTAACAATGCGTGTAAATAATTAGTAAATACTATATTTTCTGTATGTTTAAATACACGAAAAATAATGTAGATCTATTTTATTGCATATATAGTATATATCAACATCAAACTACAATACAATTTTGAGGTATTTCATATTGATATTGATATGTTGTCAAAGAAGTATGATTAATAGGACAAATAAAAGAAAACTATAATATAAACATTTCTTATTCAAACCTATATTCTTACATAATATACATAGTACAAAAAAAATTATATTTTCCTCATGTTAAGGAAAAAGGAAACATATTAAGGTACTTCTGTACAAAAAACTATGCTACTGTACAATGATCACTGTAAAAAGCAAATAAATTATGTTCTTACATCATTGAAACAATATACACATTATATGAGAAACCATAAGAGAAATAGAAATTTAAAAATTAATATACATTATCCAAACCCAAAAGGATTGTACCTACAGTGAAAAAGACAAGTATTTTTATTATTATCGTTGTAAACAGAAAGTCGAGATCATAAAGATCACTGTCAGTAAATGCAGATTGGAGAGAATACTAACGAACTTTGTTCATCTCGAATCTGCTTTAACCCCCAGTTATCACCTAAAATAATCTTAATTGGCACTTTGAATGAAATAGCACTTTAGAAATGTTTTTTGAAGTTGCTGAAACTATTTAGATCACTAATAATGTTAACTAGTTGAACATTACAAACCCACAAAGAATACTGAATAGCGAGTTTCAAAAGTTTGGTAGTTAAAAATACCATTTTCTTTTAACAGGCACAGTATACAAGTGACAAAAATAACCACTGGTACTTTGAAACAACATTGATATATAGATCTCAGGCTTAGCCTCAGACACCAAGTAGTCAACAAATGAGTAGAATAGGCTAATTACAACTGGTGACCTGAAAGCCACTAGTCACTACTAACAGGAAGATAAACCGTGCATATTCAGCATTTCATCCAACTAAATGTCAATGTACAAGTATGTACACAGAACAGCTCACGTGCATAGGGCATCATTTATACACAACTAATGTGCCTTAAATATTACACAATTTGTTATCACACAAGAAGTAATTTACAAAATAGCTCGCTGGCTTAAGTAAGCGTCTACTATCACATTTTAAGCAGGCTCCGTGGAGTCTAGAGTCGAGTTTGAAACAGTCTCATTTGCACCTACACTATTTCCGTTATGCTCACTGGTCTCTTTTTCACTTTTGATTGCGTGTTTATTCAGTATCGAACTTAATGTCGATAATGAGTCTTTCACCGCGTGATATATAATATTCTTTATTTGCAATTTGTCCTCGTGATTTGAATGCGTATCCGATAAATCACGAAATTCTTGTGTAAGATGGAAACAATGCGAAACATTTTCCGGCGAAACAAAATCTTCGGCAATTTTAATACAATTATGGAGATTTCTTACTTGGTGAGGTGCACCCGCTGGAATGAACACGGCATCGCCTAAGCATTGAACGATCGCATAGCCTTCGACACCGTACTCTTTATACAGTCTTTCTCGCAAAGGTCCGTCTAAGTAGCAGCTTTGATCGTGAATCGGGTCGTGATTTGGTTCCAGATATCCACCTTTCTCCACAACCACCTTATTCAGCAAATCCCTTATTTTATCTGCATCTCTTGCGTTATATATGTGCCACAGCGCTCCTGGAAGCTCTCCCTTGTCGCGAACTCTCCTTCGAGTTAAGATATCACAACCTGCCTCGTC
The DNA here is from genome assembly GCA_033557835.1 of Helochares maculicollis. Taxonomy (NCBI): domain Eukaryota; kingdom Metazoa; phylum Arthropoda; class Insecta; order Coleoptera; family Hydrophilidae; genus Helochares; species Helochares maculicollis. The sequence goes on from JAWQRO010000011.1 coordinate 17,856, forward strand.
AATGGCTCTAAAAGCTTCCTTTATATGTTCATCACTATCACTATCTTTAGGAATTCCAACGTACACCATAACATTCACCGCGTCGGAGATATCTAAATGTAAATTGGTTGTGCCTTTGGAAGGATGCAAGGCGGAACCATAAGCATTGTACATTTTGGGTCCCAAGTCTGGTTTAACAAAACAATCTGGTAAGCGACTTGCTAAGTTCAATCTACCGTTTCGATGCGTATATTCTGAAAGTGGCAGAACCCTCATTAAATCTGCAAAACGAGTCGGCAACATTTCTGCGAAATCTTCACCCGGAGGCCAGTCTTTTAACTTCAGCAGCATCGGATTCCCTCTATCGTCCTTTAATCGTTTTGAAAAATGTTCAAAGCCTTCCCAAAATTTCTTCATTGGTTGGTTAACTACTAAACTACCATTTATGCAGTTAACAAGATCGTTTTTCTCTTCTCCGAAATCTCGAGAAAACGCTTCGGGATTCCAAAGATCTTTGTTTAAATGGCGAGATACATCGGAAACCAAAACCGGCTGACCTCTTTTCCACTGATCCTGAAAAACAAAGTAAATGAAACCAATCGTCAACATGCATTTTAGTACAATTTATTAAAAACAAAGCCTCGCTTAGAACAATCCAATTACTTTATGCATAAGAATAAATAACTTATTTACCTGGAATATTTTGTAATTGCCGGAATGATTAGGATCGCTTAATCTGAGCAGCTTTCCGTCACAGAGCCAACTGTGAGGAGTATCTGGATAGAGTATTTTACTCTCCGTTAGAGTCATAATCCTTATTGGCAATTGTCCTCGGCTCTTTTGCTGCCAGTTATCTCGTCGAATAAAATGCTTTAACTCTACTTTCGATTCAGCAATACCATCGTTATTAGTTTTGGGCACATTATCTTCTATAACGCTTGAAATAACTTCGTCTAAATTATCCACTCTACTAGAATTAGTTTTCTTATTTGATTTAGGAACATTTGGTACAGGTGAACTCGCTCTACTTCCATTTGGTTTATGAGAAGGCCTTATGAGTAGTTCCCTTAATGTTGAGAAGCTACCCTCATCAGAATCGCTACTGTCATCATTTTTCTTATCTTCATTGGACAAGGCTACATCAGCTAACCAACTTAATGGAGATGTTTTTTCGTCCTTAACAGTTGCATTTCCATTTAATACAGGTTTTGACTCTGGTTCCTCTTTAATTTCTTTCTTTATGCCATTCACTTCACTGGACAAAATGCTTTTTATGATTTCTTTGCGAGTTCCGTTTGACTTAAGGGCTACTTCTTTACTTAACGGACATCCACAATACTGTTCGATGCTCCAAAGCTCCCTCATTTCATGAACCAGTTTCCCCAACTTTTGTAATGATTCACCAGCTATGATTTGAGTAAGCATTAACTTTTCTTGCTCATGCGGTTGACGATTGGTACAGAGTAACCATGAAAAATCATCCCTATCTTTTCCTGGTTCACCCCAAATTTTTATTGTTCCATTTTTGCGACCCTAAAAAGAATATCAAAATAAATAATCAAGGTAATGCACAGTAGATAATGCAAGAAATAAAATTTACCTGAGCAGAGAATTTTAAAGTAAGTTTGTTTAAAATATAACATTATCATATTAGAGCAATGAAAATTCAGTGAAAGTTCGAAGACCCTTGGATCAAAAAATTATTTAGAAAACTAGAATCTTACCTTGTAGCAGTCCAAACAAACTACAAATCCACATTTGCCACATGCCCAATGAAAATTAAATAATGTTGTTTCACATACGTCGCACATTTCTCGAACTCCCTGGACGACTCGTTTCCAAGCAATTATTTTATCTGCAAAAGAAAAATTATTCAGTAATGTCTTCATAATTAATATGATTTATGAACAGTAAGTTACTATCATTATCATATACAGAGTGCAATATTCATTTTCAACCCACGAACCACTTGTTTAGGGCAGTTATTTGGATACATTCTGCTATTTTCCACATTTACATAAAATTATTGAAAACTTTGCTAGTTTGAGACCATTGATGTTTTCGAAATGTCCGTGATAGACCATGCTAGGTTAAACAATATTTATCTCTATTAAATTTCACAATCAAAACATGTTGTAAAAATCTGTTATATTGTTTATAATAGGTTGTAAAACATATTTTCATTCATGTTTTTGCACCCTCCAGGTAAACATGAACATGCATAACTAGTTTTAAGTTAGGTTGAGTTTGTCATAGAACAGAATAATCAACATTTTCAGCACTGCATTTGCTGCACAAACTCTGTGTTACCTTTGAAGTTTTACACTTTGACTACTGGTCACAGAGCATAAGTGCACCAGTTCTTTTGCCTCTATTGCTAAAATTTAATGCACTATTAAAATAGGTTTGTTAATACTTTCCAATGGTCCCCTTTTTTTTAACTTCTCCAAAAAGATATTTTCATTATTAATGCATCTTTAGAGTTCAGCTGCTTTGACACACAATCTGATTCGTTGAAATAAGAACATTTGTAAATGAGCATTTCTCAATGTGTATGATCTTTGTTATGGACCATTAAAATTAAAATCAAACAGATTGTATATTTACCTTCTGACATGTGCTCATTATGTGCTTCTCGTTCTTGGACCAATAAGTCACAAAAATGATCGCCAACTTGCTTTAACAAAAACCTTGAGGTTTCCAAATCTAAATCAGTCGGTGGTGAATCTGCTGATGGCAGCCATAATTTCAGGTCCTCCTAATAAACAACACAATCATGTAATAAAACTACAACATGGAATATAACACTTGTTTACCTCTAATGCATCTTTGAGTGGGTCAGAAAATCCTGCGATGCCCAGTTGTCCATTCTTAGTATACCTTAGTCTTCTAAATGCATAAAATCTACAAAATATATTTGGCATGTTTTTGGATCTTTGATTGGGCGTCCATCGGCATTCTCTGCATTTGGCTAGCTTTGGTGCAACTTCAAAACAAGCTCCATCTTGAAGAAAGCTTTCGCCAGTTTTCTTCAACTGCCCCACCGGAGGCTTGCGAAAGGGGTCGCGCTGGGGCACAGAATCATCCCTGGATTTCTTGGGGCGCGGCTCCTCGCCTTTATCGTTTTTTGAAGTCTTTGGTCTTCTTCCCCTCTTACGAGGTTCTTTGTCCTTCCCTCCTGCAGAATTTACTTTTTTGCCACTGGCTGGGGTAGTGCTGGCGCCAGAATCGGAATCTTTCTCGCTGCCACTCTCCTTATCGCTCTCACTACCGCTTTCACTGGCAGCTACGGACTGCCCGCTTACTTTTCGTTTCTTTTGCTCTTCAGGTTTTTTTTGGGGTCCCCCGCCTTTTTTTCTTTTTACTTTTGGCGGTTTTCTTTTCGGCGGAGACTTTCTACCCCTTTCCTCTCCAGAGCTGGACGAGTCATCTCCTTTAGATGAATCAACTGGGTGGCCATTCAAGGCGCTGTTATCTTTATGGGCCCCTTTCCTGTTGTTAGACTTTGAAGGAAAGTGTTTTGTTTTGTTTATGCTATTGACTGCCATAGAGCCAATGTTATGCAAAGAAGTAACTGGTGGGTCTTTAGGAGTAGGATTTGCAGTTGGTAAATTTAAAGGTTTGGTCAGACAACTCCCACTTCCACTTACGCCTGTTGAGTCTTCGAGATCTTCTCCAGTGTGCCTCTGAAGCCACGCTTTCTTTAAGTGCCTAACTGGGTAGTTGGTAGACTTCATTGGGCCTGGACTGTTCGATTTTTCTGAATCGACATTACTTGGTGTAATTGACTTTACTGGAGTACTCGGCGAATCTGTTGTTTGTATTGTGGTTGAATTAGTGGTTGCAGGTACAGAATTTGTAGTTGTGATAGTGGCAGCGCTTGCAACTGAGGGGGTCGTTGTCACTATGCTGGTTGCTGACACCGCAGCAGTTGTAGGACTCGGCACATTTTCTGTAGCAGGAGGTTTCTCATTTGGTATAGTGACAGTTGTTACACTAACGTCTGGTAAAGCCTCTGATAGAACTTGGCTTTGCGATGTTATAATCGAGTTTGTTGGGTTTCTATAAGCTGCAGTGTTTACTACTGTTGTTATAGTTGTGGCTGCACTAACTATTAATGGACTAGGTTCGCTCACTCTGGCTAGCTGTGGTTGTGAGTTTCCACCATAAATTGGAAGATTTTGTGCAGAAGAATTTACAGGAGAATCAATTCTTCTCTTTTTAACATCTAGACAGACTGGTCCAGGCCCAGCTGAACTGACGGGTGTACCTTTTCTTTTCGGGGATGATGCCGAATCGTATTTATTTGAGGATACTCCCAAGTCGAGAGGTTGTGTCTGCACAGACTGTGCACCAGGAATACTTTGGGACGGGTGTGTAACTCCCGGTAAGTACTGTGAATGTGGTCGGGAAACAGGGGACGGAGCTGATGCCGCGGTCGGTGGAGAAGTGCCATGTTGAATAGATGGTTTGGCCGATAATCCTCCTGGAACTGACCCTGCTGTGTACATTCCATACATCGTTGATCGAGGTTCTATTGTTGATGTTGGCCGAGTGTGTGCAGGTGGAGGTAAAACATGCATCGTTGTACTTTGAGGGTGAGGAGGGGGGTAATGAGATACTGGTTGATATGGAGATGGCGACACTGACGAAGATAAAGGAGGTTTTGATGTTAATGGGATTGGAGTGGCAGGTGAAGGCGACTCATGGGCTCTAGTAATGGGGACAGCAGATGGCTTTCCATAGATATGATGTGGAGCTGGACTGCTTACTTTTGGTTTTGAATTTGACATCGTACCAGCAGCAACAGTATAATGAGCTACTGTCGAAGAAGGTAAGTAAGCATAATTCGATGAAATGGTGCCTTTAACACTTGGATAGATCATCGCTTGGGTTTCGGATCCACTCCTGTATCGTATGTCAGATGCAGAATGTGCTTGTGAATGAGGATGAGGAGAATGCCGTTGATGGTGCGGACTTGGAAGTTGACTGGTGGATCTATGGTGGGATGATTTTCCCAAATTTTGAGGTTCTAAATGATGGGGACTGGGTGCATGTGGAATATGCAAAGGAGACTGAGTTGGACTAGGACGATATTCATATAAGCTGGTTTTATGCGTTTGTCCTGTAGTCGGCAAATAATGGGCCATCATTTCCGGTCTCAGTTTAGGACTTTGAGAATGAGCAACAGTACCTCTCGGTTCTAAATGATGAGGATTTTTTGCATCGTGTTTCACAATCACAGAATTTTTATTAAGTTCACTCATAAGTGGGGGGGGATTATTTGAATTCATCATGTCTCTTTCTCTTTCTGCTGAACTACCACTTTTAGTCACTACTAAACCACTAGCGGACGCAGATTTGTGATGATGTTCAGGCTTACTCTTTGGTTCGTGCGAAAAGTAAGTTGGTGGTTGATAGGCTGCAAACCCAAAAACATTTACGTCTGCTTTCGGTAAACTATGATGACCAGATGGGGATTTGTCAGCTGACTTGCTTGTAGGCACTCTACTATGTGCTGGAGGAGGGTAATCAGACTTTCCAGTAGGTACACTAGGAGGACGCTGCGCGGTGGAAGGGGAATAATACGATCTCTCTCTAGCATCTTGCCTACTATTCATATGCCTTTGTTGTTCCCTTTGATGTTGCAGTTCTTGTTCCACTCTTTTTCTATCTTCTTCCGCTGCAGAACTGCCACTGTTAGGTGCTCGAGAGGGGTGAGAAAGAATTAACCAGCTACTTTGGTCTCTCTGAAAACAAAAAATATATATTAGCTTTAAAATGTATAAGCTATTTAGGAGACGGAACGTTTCTCTTTTAAAGTATGTTTTATTAAGGGAATAAGAAATCGAACATCGGTTTTATTACTATATTTGCTTAATTCGTATGCTATAATACCCTAATGCTCTTCAAATATATTCTTTGGCTCTTACATAGACACCAATGTAGAAAGTTAAAATTGTGAGTTAGTGAAAATCATAGTTGTGTATGAGGTTAAATAGCAACAATTTACAACTTATCTGTGGCAATATCACTACTAACAGAGCTAACCATCACATTTTTTCTACTAATTTTCATTTTATATTATTGAAATCATAAATATTGTGATTTAGAACGTTTCGCCAAGTTAATTATTGCTGTATAGCAGGATTAATAGCTTACCAATTTACTAAGAAGGCATGATAGCTAAATTTTAGTGAACATTAATAAAATGTCCATCTTAAAAGAGCATGAAATTTATCCCAACGAAAACAGCATGTGTCTGGTATTTCTGTTATAGCATCCTCAGAAACTACTCATGTCAAACATATACAATAAACATGCCAATACGCAATATTTTTAAATATTTCAGACAATACTTCAAAAATACTGTATGGTAACATATTCATTTAATGGGATAAATATGCAATACTTGCAATCTTCAATATTTACAATAGATACACATAGAAATATATGATAAAGTTAAGTTTATGTACCATTAAAATTAACAATTACATTAGTTGTGTCCCTACAAATCTAATTGACTGTAGAGGATATTTCAATTTTAACAATATTTATACCTTTCCCAATCAGTTGCTTGTTTTCTGCAAGTAATTGGGTATAAACATTCATTGAGAAATATGAATATCTACTAGAAAAGCGGGTATTGTTTGAAGGTTGTATCACCAACTGTGGTCTTTTTTACTTTTAAGGAAGTTAAGTTTTCTAAAAACCACTTGGGAATTTTCACTGGTTGACAAAACGTCGATTAATTGTCAGTGCAAGAAATTGCACAGAATGTAGCATTATGATGTCATTTACAATTAGAACCAAAATGCAGACCACTGTCTTTGGAGATGTAAACCCCCAATAGAAACACAAGCTTTAGACAAAGTTTGTTTTTTTAGGAGTTAGTCTTTGCTGGTATAGTGAGAGACCCTGACAAATGTTTCACGGTGGAAATACCTGATAGAACAACTAATACTTTGCTGCCAGTTAGTGAATGGTACGGTCATCTTATGGATAAAATATGAAGATACAATAGGATATTCCAATAATTTGTTATTGTACAAGAATTGAGTTTTAGTTTTATACACGTACAATATATGAATACAGAGGAGCAACTTAATCTGCATAATATTATGCAAGTATGCAAGCCTGAATTACAAATATTCAACAGTTTATTTTTCAATGAATGTAGAATTTTGTATTGAAATGCAACTTTGTTCATTTTATTAATACTGCACTTACAGAATGTTCTTTACTTTTGACTTTATGGGTAGTTGCATTTTTTTTTGTTTAGTTTCATCTTATAAGACTTAAAATACTAGGTTGTTTAATAGATTTCAGGTTGATAAGAAAGGGCATTGCTACTAACCTATTTTTTTTTTGTTATGTTGGTACACTCTTCATATGAAGGCATATTAAGTTTCATTTCAATCTATCAATTCATTCTTTGATAACAAGCCATTTAGTATAGACATGTCACAGTATTTTTACAATGCAATGATTGAATTTTTATTTTTAAAAGGTTTAAAACAAAGGAAATTTATAAACAAACATTCAAAGTGTGTAAGGACTCTTCGCCTTCAATTAGTAGGAAAGATGGGTTGCTGAATTTAAAGCCTTAAAGACGATCCACATCAAGGACTTGCGAAATAATCAACAACACCAGAAATTGTACAAGAAATGCAGGATATCGTATTAGAAAATTGTTCAGTAATTGAAAGAGATTTAGCCCTAGGCATCCCCATTGGACAGCGTAAGCAATATTATGACAGAACTATTGGGTTTTAGAAAGCTGTGTGCACAATGGGTGCCACATTCGCTAATAATGGAACAATACATTCGATTGTAACTTTCTCAGCGACATTTAAAACGTTTTCGAAAGAATAATGTGGATTTTGTTCATCTATTCACCACTATGGATGAGACTTGGGTCTATTATCATGGTTCTGATTCCAAACAAGGCGCTAAAATGTGGTGCAAACAGGTTCTTCACCTCCAAAATGAGTTTGTGTCCAGAAATCAGCCAAGAATGTCTTGGCATCAGTTTTTTTGGAATGCGAAAGTTTTGTTTGTGGATTAATTGAAAACTCATAAAACAATAAATTCTGAATATTATTGTAGTCTTTTAGACCAGCTAAACAGACAAATTATTTTTCACCAAGACAAGGCACCATGTTACAAAAGCATTTTAAATGGCTAAAATCCATCAATTAAAGTTAGAATATTTGGTAGGTCCACCATATTCACGAGCGACTTCCATCTGTTTCCAGACCCAAAAAAATTCATGCATGGAAAGTTTTTCATCGAATGATGAAGTCATAACAGATGCATATTTTGCAGCCCTTCCAGATTCTCACTTCAGGGATGGAATTCATAAATTGAAATATCGTTGGAACAAGTGTATTGATGTTCAGAGAGGCTATACTAAATTATAAAGTGTATGTCAAACCATAAAATTATGTTTTTCTAATCAAACTGCAAAACTTATTGGACAACCTAGTATTTTAATTTCATCTTAAAAGAGTTAAATATATAGCTCCAGGGGCATCATTATATGTGAGGGTTTGGTAACATAAAAAAATATGAACCAGTCAAAAGTACATAAACACTAAATTGTCAATGAAACAAAAGTTCTAATTACTACCTCCTATCAAAATGAATTTTTACAGAGAGATAAGTTTAAACATCCAGACATTTATTTGAGACTATTTCTAATTTGCATTAGGCAACAGTATGTACTATGACAAAGTGCAGAAAAAGATCCTAATAGTCAACTAACTGTGACTATTTATTATTAATGGCAGCATTTTGAAAGGAATCAAATAAATTGTTACTAATGCAAAAAAGGGCAGAAAATAGTTCCCCATCCAAGTGAAAACAACTCTCCAAGAGACTCTCCAGGCTGTGAGTATGGCTGCATAACATATTTTAGTACTGATGACTATAATGTATGTAGACAAATTTGCAAATGATGTAATTTTTCTATTTCGTACAATGTTTCAATCGAGTCCTGAAAGTTGGGCCAGCAGGGTACTCCAAAGAATATTGTTTCATCAAAAATGTCATATAAGTATTCAACAGTATGAGTTCTTCATCGTTTCTGTTTCATTTATAAACATTATACCTGTCATATACCAGAGTCACAGCTTTCACTGTGGTAAATAGTATCCATATCTTATAGTATGACCTAATGTAGTTTGTTTTGTAATCTTTACTCTTCTTTACAGTTTTTTATGTGCATTCTCGAGGCCTTAATTTATAATTAAACCCTGATATTTGTCTTGTATATTATGCATCAACAAGTATAATATTTTCTGTATAGCTTCATACAAATAAAGATAGATCCAGTTTTTGATCAATTGCCTATGTTTAAAAAATATCAAGTTCAATGTAGATGTGGAAGCGCTGTGTGAGGACCTGCAGTCAATAACAACAAGTTTTCTTACCAGCTCCTAAACTATACTGTATGTGATAATTGCAAATTACAAAACTTACAGCAGATAAAACAAAAATCAATGTTTCTATATTTGATCACATGAAACCATATTTGTATTAGCGTTTGCTTTATATTTATGATTGGTGCAACCATAAACATACAAATTATAAAATGCAATAGTATTAGTATGAAAATTTAAATTTGAAAACAGAGAACTTACAAATATACACTTCTTTTATATTACAAGATGTTTTGGGTATTGATCATTGACATTAACATTAGTCGTTTGTTTTGAAATTCTTCCTAGCAAGGCTTGCCATGATAAAAATGCAATGTGACTCTTGTAATGTAGTTTTGTGTTCCTTTAAAATCATGTTTAACGAATTTTGGATTCTTTACACTCTCAGCTTAATTAAATAATGTTGATTGCCTTCATTTGAATTTTTTTAAATTTATATCCCAGCTTATCTGATTCAGAACACTACACTATGGATATATTTTATGAGCAATGACGATTTCATGAAAGAGCAAAATACTTTAACAAATCGATTTTAAAATAGTACTGGTAGTACGAAATAAGAGCAAAGAACATTAAAACTTCAAAAATTGCTGTAGGGATATGCCCTATGTCTGTATATGCAATTGCAATTTTTTTAAATTAATTTTTTAGTTTGACCAGAGCATGTACTATTGAACTTTTTCTTAGGAACTGTTAGAAGGATGGTTGATATAAAAGCAAGAAGCTAACTTCCTCCCCTAAGATTTTTGTAGGAAACGTCCTATATTAGTTATTGCAAAAAGACGATGACAAACTACTTTCATGCTGCACAAAAACAAAAAAATACCGTTCATGTACTAGATTGGCCACAGAAATGGCAAATCTCTTAAAGAATGTTTAGGCACTCATGGTGTTTAAGCTTCGATACAAGAACATCTGAGCTCTTATACAATCATCTCATCAAATTCAAATTCTATGGAGGATTCTCACAATTATCCGAAAAAGTAGGAAGTATGCTTTGCATAAGCCGAATTCAAACAATTATTAACACTGAATGCAAGTGCTCCAGTTGTCCATAATAAAGCATTGCAGCCTACATCATGTATAATATATATTTATCCCATATCATTCTCAAGTTTTGCCATACATGCTCTTGTCAAACAAACTGTACATAATAAAAGTTACCTTTTGCTGTACTAATTTCAATGACTCCTCGAAATGGTTTCGTACAGCTTGTTTCTGCCTTTCTTTTTCATGTTTTTCCCGCTCTCGTTCCCTATCCAATTTTTCCCTCTCTTGCCTTTCGCGTTCTAGCCGCTCTCGTTCCTTCTCTCTCACTTTCTGCTTCTCTAGCTCTCGGGCCTCCTGAGTTTGCCTCTCTCTGAAATAGAATGCACTATTAAAATTCGAATATAACATTTCTATATGTCTTTTAACGTACCTCATGAGCCTTTCATGGCGGTCACAATCTTGGGCATAAGCTCTTTCCCGATCCAATAACTCTTCAGCTGCCGGATGTGCAGGTTGCGGTAGAAGTTGGGGGGGATGAAGACGATATTGTTGTTTCCATAACATTTCTGGTAGATATGGAGAGTAATTGGGATTAGGAGGAGGTAAATGTGGATGATGGGGTAACGGATGAGGATGAGGACTCATGAGGGAAGGTGGAGGAGCCACGGGCGGATATAAAGATGGATGGCTGGCGGCAGAAGTGGGAGGTGGGCCCGAGGCGGCCGGTGTAGAAGGGTGCGACATGAGCAGCGACTGATGCTGAACACTATGGATGTGGCGTACGTGCGGCTCGGACTCCAACAACAAGCTGGGGTCTCGCCACACGCGCACCGGTTCAGTTGCGTTAGTAGATGGCGTACTAAATGTTTGGTTTGTTGGTATAAACAAAGGAGATCTGTTTGTGGATTGACTCTGCGTTGTGTGTGCAGGTGGTTCGTCAGATGAGCTTAGGGCACTAGAACGTGAACCTGACCGTTCATCGCCGCTACCTGACCGTAGGGAACTTACTCCTGAGTCCGAACGGTCATCTGGAAAACGGAGCAACGAAGAATTTGCAGATTCAGCAAGTTCCATCCTGCTGAACGGGGAAGATGAGGACAGAGGTCCGTCATCGTCACCTCGACTTGTGCACTCTTGCTCTTCGGACTTACTATTTGTCCGTTGGGCCACAATAACACAATCGTCTTCTTCACTCACTACTTCACCCTCTGGTGCAACTAGCGGTTCAGGCACTGGCACAGTATCACGCTCACTTTCATCTTCTGCACTTGCTAACTCCACAGGCACTAACTGAACACTACTGCTACTACTCCCTTCATCTACCAAAGAAACATTTTCACATTCTGTCCTTGCTGCCGGCTCTTCTTGCTCTGCAGCAGCTGTAGGTGCTGATGGTCCTTCGTTAACTGGTGGAGTAGCAGTTGCTTCTTGCTCTTCCTTTTCTTGAGTTTCAGTCACTTCTTGAGTTGCACTCTCTTCTACAATTCGCCTGCAGACCGCCGAAAGTGCTGAGGAATTGGCTACGCTCTGCAGGCAATCTTCAACTCGAACTTGTACGTCACGAAGTTTTGTGTTATTAGCTTCTTCGAGAACTTTCTTCTTATTTGCGCCTCTATTTAACAAATTTTTCTTTTTTCCTTGCTTGTTTTCTAAATCTTCTTTAACGTTGCAGTAGTTAGAAGTTTTTAATTTACTTGGAACTGATTCGTTTTCACTTGCTTTCCTTCGCCTTGTACTTTTAGCAATGGAACCTGCAAGACAAAATCGCAATATTAATATCTGGTACATTATTCCAACTAATTACGATATTTTGTGATATAACTTTAATATGTTCATTAAATATTGGATTTGGTGTATTTGCTGCCTTTAGTTTCTAATACTTAATCTCGTTTAAGTTTAGAAAGTTGCAACTTGCTTTCACTATTACTTGGTGTAAAAAAGAGGCATTGCAGTTCTTATAGTATTATTTGCAAACCATTAACGATGCTTGTATTGGTAATTTTAGATCTTGTAGGCTTTTGTTATTCGAACAGAAAAGAGTTTAGCGTAAAACAATATACAACATGATATTAGGGGGCGAATTATGAAATTTATCAAGGAAAATGTAATCTGAAAAAAGCCATAACGGATTCATTTCTAATACAATGCAGCAAGTTAAACTTAACCGATCCTCTCGTGACTCATATAAATAGGATGGATCTTCAGAATCGTGACTTGTTCCTTCCCTAGGTAGTCTGCAACCAAACAAGTCACGTTCTGTTGCATCACAATGAACGTGCAAGTTCCTCCTTACAATGAAGAAGACAATTTGGTTGTACCACGCCCTGGACGCAGACTTTGTAACGCAGTTCAATCTGCGGCCATTATCGACATGTCAAGAGAGAAGTATGGGAGGAGAGTAGATTGATTGCAATGATCCTACAAATTCCAATATGGTTTAGCAATTTGGAACGTATCGTTGCTGATATAAATTCCAAAATGTAAAAAATTCCATCAAGCTTCAGCGGCATTTTCAAAAATAAAAAATTTAGAACGGTTTCAATTGCAGCTTAATTCCAATTGAATTTTAGGCACACGGTTGGGTGAATCAAAAGTTCAATAAAATATATGAAACGACGGGGGATAAAACGTTAAATGAACAAAGTTGGCGGGAGTAAGCGACACAGATATAGAGCATCATTTACTCGACTTGCCAAAAGAATATGAATACGTAGCGCTTGTCGAGCGATCTTGCCTGCTGCTTTGTTGAACTCATGAAGACGCCCGTCAATGTAATTAGTGCAAATAATTGGAAAGAGAGGAAATGATAAATTTCGCGGTTTATTTAATTTCTCGTTCGTTGTTTAATTTATCGATTCTGTAAAACGGATATTAAAATATCCCATTGAATTTTAATGGCGGCCAATGAATTTAATTAATGCTGTTTATGTAACTGTTTTGAATTAACATAATTTCGTGTTTCATGAATTATGCGGCGATCTGTATAATTTAATTGCAAAGTTTTATTTAACTAAACGAAATATAAAAATCAAATTTGCATAACAGTTAAACGTGTAGATTCTCGTTTAATATGCGGCTTTGTTTTCGATAGGTGCATTTCGATTGTATTGATCGAACGAAATTTATGGGGGCGTTAAATGGCTAATTAACTAAAGGAAATTGCCATGTTATGTAGATGATCAACTTTATTCGCCGAGCCAACCGTTTTTAGCTGCGTGAGCTAAAAGTGCAACCGTGAACTTTTAGACAAAACTAGAGAAAGCGCTGATGTAACGTTTTAAGGCTGGTAATTTTTATTATGCGATAGACATCCGCTGCGACTCTGCTAAGTAAGCAAAAGGTTGCAATTTTGGATTACATCTACTTTCAGCTAGTCAGCAATGCTCTGCAGCAAGGATAATAGGAAAATATCTTTCTTGCTCGGGAAATTGAATTTCCGATTCATAATTTTAATTTTATTACGGGCTTGTATGAATGGATCTCTTCGGGGAATCTCGACCCGCTCGCCATTTTAGTATATTAAAATAGTCATTTTGTCGACGGGAAACGAAGGTTTACGTTTAATAAATGATGTGCATATTTTCTACATGAGATGTGAAGATATTTCCTGCCATTTGCTGTCTGATCTAGACTGGAATGACGAGAAAGACTCGGACTGAAGTGGCCTGAATTATGCATGAGGGAGTTTGACCGGTTCTTCACCTACCTACCTACCTCGTCTGCTGTAACATGAATACGGTTTTTTCTCCTGGTTAATTATACACCGACAATTTACTGTTCGGCGATCCGCTGATGTTGCGACAAAAACCAATATCAAAGCGTGTAATTAATGCAATAAAATTGATTCAGGAGAACAATTGATTCAACCCGACCGGTTTACGTAATGTAATTGTAAACAGTACGCAAGAGCGATCAATACGAAACCTACCAGTCAGGCATTAGTTGGAATTGACTACTTTTTAGCCGATCGTGAAGGAAAATTGTTCAAATCGTTAAAAATATTGAAAACAATCGCGTTTATCGGAAGACGTTGGCGTATGTGCATGTATATTTATTTATTCTGCGAGGAGGATATGGTATTAGATAGCAAACTGTTACGCTGTGGCACATACCAAGCATGATTAATATATGCAATGCTGACTTCCCATCCCACAGTTGTTTACAATTACATATGCCAGCAATCTTGTCCGCTTACAGCGGAAATGAGTTCTGCGGACTTGTGATCACGAACATTCTTCTCATAGCTCAAGGTCGAAAGTTTTATATTTTAACTGCTTTTCTCAGTAACACTTCGCACTTGTCCTCATCATTATTAGCCATAATTATGCTTAAATTTATGCACTCATTAAAATTCATCACTGTTAAAGAAATATTTTCCTTTGTAATTGTTATGTTTATTAGTGGCATTAGCAGAGTTCCGCATGCATGGCAGCTTCGTCACTTTCTATTGCCGATTTAAAGTGAATGTATGCGCATTAATGGATAAGAACAATAAATATTATCGTTAACCAGATGTGGTACAGCAGACACTATTTTTAAATTCTATGTTGCGCAATACGTTATGCAAAATCACGACTACATTGCCCGTGGTAAACTAACAGATGACTTTTCTTTCTGGGGCATATGGCGTTGCGAATTTAAAAAATCGCTTTACATATTTTGTAGACATTTGACACTTTTTAATTTCATTTGGAAAAATATTACGTAAATAACAATACAATTTCCTAAAATCGTAGGAATTTACATACATGATATAAATGTAAGCACGATGCAAATATACATTTTATTATGGAGTTTCGTAAATTTGTTATACGAGCAATTCAATCTTTTTGGGAAATATAATATTTTTTCCCTCTATATACAGGATTACTTAAGGTTAAGTAAGGGCAGTTTTTTAACTGAAAAGCAATAATTTTACCAACTGCCGGTATTCATCATGCGTATCACGAATAAAAGCAGCAAAACAGTACTACAAAATTAAAACAACGGAACATTGGTTACGTACGTATCGACCCATTCTAAATTTACTTTGACCTCCAGTTATAAACTTTCATTCTGCAAATAGAAACTAGTGGTTCGTGGAGGTAAAACCCCAGGAGATTAAGACCATTGCAGTCATAAATAATAAAGATGGCTCGGTATTCGTCTCAAACACTGCGGTTTCCGAAGAAAACAGCAACTGTTTGATACTATTGACGAAATTGTTTAGATACGTTTTAAATTCTTATGTTTAAAAATAAACCTCTGAATGTGGCTGCGGTACGTCGAGCGTAGAATTTTCATTATTGACAAAATGTTGAAAATTGAAGATATATTTAGAATTATTTGTTCTTTTAGGCAAGGCCAACGCTAGGGATACATGAATTTCATTATTAGGGCAACTCTATATTTAGTTCGCTCCCAGGAGCGCATTGAAGGACCTGGTTAATGGAATAATCACGTCATTATCAATTACTCAGCCAATTACCTATTAAATGGAACGAATATTAGCTCATAATGTATTAATAAGAAAAGGCGGGGTGCGTAAGCCGTTGAATTCACGGTATACATTCAAGGAAATCATCGCAATCGCTGACAATAACATAATTCTGCTTCCGTAATTGAATTAATTTTTGGATGCTTTGTGATTTCACATTCGATTTGTAGAAAAACGGAATAACATTCTGGTCTAATTGCAAACTGATGAATTAACGCAATAATAATCGTGCTTGCTAAAAACAATATAGCCTATTCAATAATATTGCATGTAAAATGAATTCATGCAAATTAATGTAACCAAGCGATTTATGGAGGCATTAAAATGCGTATGTAGTTGTTTTATATTCCAACTTAAACCTAACATTGTAATCGCAAAATGTGAATTGTTCGTTGAAAATTTTATGCTTATTCCAAGCGTGAGCATTAAAAATTTATTTTCTATTCAAACCCGTTTTACTACAAACAAGACCAAATAACATTAACTTACAACACATTAAAAATCCAAACAAACTTTTCGTTCTCTATCATCTCGAACCGTTCATTTATTACATGGTATTGTTAAATAATAGTTTGACTTTATGTGCTGTAAGTAGTTTCTATTAAATCATTTATGTTTACTATTAATTCTACGAAGTTTCAAATTTAATTTTCCTAACATTGAACAACACGTAAAGGGATGGATGATATTTATATACATTCAAATAGAGGGTCTGTAGTCATAATTATATACAAACATTAGCACTTATATTATAAAGTGATGTTTTAAATTGTAAGACCATAAGCATACGCACACATAGTATATCTAAACGATTGCAGTTGCATAAAACATAAGCAATTGCGCCAGTTTTTCAAACTAACGATTGAGTTAAGTCTACTGTAACATTTGAAATCCCAACTTAAGTTGTAAAGACGGCAACGAAGAGTCGCCATTTAATGAGATATAATTTGTTTAAGTGGTTTAAGACAACTTTAATTGGCAAATTTTGTGTTGGAAAATTTGTTGCAAGTTTATGTTTTATAATAATGTTTTATTGTACAATAAAACGCTGATGAAATTTCAAAATATTTAATTATTATATACATTACAATAAACACTGCTTTGTATTTGTTTCTTCCAGTTGTTAAATTTTTTGAACTTGACATTTTCATGCCCATCTTTTAGGAGGGTCTATGTTCAGGAAATCTGGTTCATTGGGCCCAAGTCTTGGATTTCTAGTTCACTGGATTCATCTAAGACGGTGTCAGAAATTCATCATTGATCAACATTGCCCAAAAAATGTTCGTAATTGTTATTATATGTAAATAGCTCTTCATTTTGGTACTAGTATGGCAGCGATTGCTTTCTGCTACCGGTAATTTAAATGAATCACCTCCAATGAACAAAGTCACAATATCATATCAATTTGTAGTTTGTTAAAGACGATGTTTACACCAAAGCATTTTAAAAATTCCTCTATCCAGGATGAATTCCCTATTGCCGACCACTCTTCATTTTCGCGTTCATCTGCAGTCTCATCTTCGTCTCCACTTCAATCGGTGTTTGATATAACGACACTATTTCTGTATAAAACACTTTCATAATAAGCGTAGGTAAAAATTTTACCTCTTCAAGCCATATTTTACACACTGACGCACTAGGGTCTAAGAATGTACCCTTAGGTACCTTTCCTAGCGGCAACCTTATTCCCCACTAAATCAGGGAGCTTTTTTTTAAGAAAAACCAGTATAACGTTATTTATTCCTAGTCAAATTATAGAGAGAATCATTAACCGGAAACAAAATTGACGCAGTCGAAATCATCCCCATCCTTTAAAATAAAAGATTTTGATATCAGTTCTTTAGAATATACAACGTCTAAGCCACATTCACTTAATAATTAGACGAAATTTCGTAAAATTGAAATTTTAAACTACGATTCATATTTGAAGAAAATAAACGAATTAATATTTTTATATCAATTCTACAACACATAATTTTACATCAAGAACATTATTGCGTATAGGATGCGAGTTCCTTGCAAGATTTCAAATCAAATAGAATTAAGATTACCGCAATATTCCAATAAACCGATTATTCACGCTTAAGATGAAATTACTTTTCTGATGAGGGACAATGCTATTCAAAATAAACCACGTTTCGCCAACTCAAAATCAAATTCTAACTAAATTAACAAGCCTCGGTCTTCTAATGCTCACTTTCACCATCCACAGTATGAAACTTTTCCAAAACGACTTACTCGGACTATGAAATTCTCAAAAACCATTTCTACCTAACCAATTCAAACATATTTTTATGTTTGGCAACTGAAACAAATTTTTTAACCTAATCAATTTAAACAAAATTTTGAGGCTGATCAATTTGGACAAAACTTTCAATTAACACTTACACAAAACAAACTTATGATGTTAGATACCTTCCAGGATCAATGTCAGTGCAGACGACACCTAATTGCGAAGAATCAACACTACCAATTCCGACTACTATGTTTATGCAAGAAAATACCTCTAACCTTGTGACTTTTTCGGGTAGTATCATAAATCCCATTTTCATGAAACACCAGACGTATAGCACAAACTGAACTAACTGCAATTTGACTTCATAATCAATATTGATTTTTTATCATTCAGGAAGTTTTACACGTTTTGAAACGAGTGATAACGGAATGGTACCATTTCAAGACAAATTGGAAAATGTGGTTTCAGAGCCCAATCTCAGTCAAATAATTTTTGCCAAGCGGAGAATCTTTTTTAAATTCCCATAAGTTCATAAGGACTCCATATATCGAGGTATGTCAAGTAGCCAAGGCGTTTTAGCCGCTTTACTACAAAATGTATGGTTGGCTCTAAGCTCGTCTGTAATCTCACGTATTGTATTGTGATTATCTGTATCGATTGTTGCTTTGATAGTCAACTGTAATGGATCTACCAGCGCGCTCCTTATCCTAAAGTCACAATACACCTGAACGAAATTTGCAAAACCTGCAATAACACTGCCTTTTTTAAGGCATAGGACTATTCGTGAGCTTGCGTTGCACTTTTTTCTTATGAAAATAAATGAAGCGAAGCATATCGATAATGCTCTTTTGTTTCACCCAATTTATGAAACAAGCATCATTATTTGATAAAAGTTTTCTACTGAATGTTAAATAGAGTACCAACTAATATCACAATAAGAGACCTTAACAAATCCAACAAATAAACATGCGTAACCAGATTCTGTCGATGAAATCCAGCAGTACTGAGTTGCCAACATAATATTAGCCTAATTAAAATTTAGATTAAACCGTAGCAAAGCGTAAGTGATGTTATATTAGAAGATTTTTGTAATATTTTTAACATAGCAAAAAACTATACATCATAATCAGATAATACAACCAATTTATAACATATGTACATAATGCACGAAAGGGTTCGCTGCCATTAAAACCGCAACGACATATAAGGAAATGCATTAGGCTTTATTAGTAAGCACACGTACATTCGAGCTGAAAGCTGGTTGTGAATTAACACGTAAGCTCGCGATTAGTCATACAACAGTGAAGGTTTGATGAGTAAATTCATGTAGATTGTCTGCGCTAAAAACTGGTTCGCCATAGTTAGCAGGTAATTTTGCATTCAGCTTCCAAGAAATAGCGTTCGTCTATTAAACTGTAAGAACACATCGTCTTATATTTGACGGTTATTGTGAAATAGCACAAAGAGGAGGAGGAAATGTATCATTCAAATCGAATTCCACTTAGCTATTTATCCATTAAAAGTTACGTTATTAATGGATGAAAACAAGCAATAAAACGTGTTGTCACGATGCGACAGAATAAACGAACGCCTGGAGCAAATAAAGGGGTCAAGACGAAACGAAGAGAGAGGCGCGAGACGAAGATGGCGGAGGGGAACTTTGGACAACTGCAACAGTCTGATTCAAGGCGGCGACACGCTCAGAGAACTCAACGCAACGCTATTAAGGCGCAAGGGGGCCGAAGGGGGAGAGGGGGGAGCGAGAGAGAGCCATACTGCAGTCACTGACCTCTATTGGCTGAGCTACATTGCGTGATCATAATTCAATGCGATCGAAACAGGAAAATTATCAAAGTCGTGAGAATATGATGTGAATCATGTGCTGGAGAAAGATTGTGTTATACAGTATGAACTAGTTTTTAATACTCTTATCCTAGTAGCGAAATTAATTAAGGTTTAGTGGCGCCGCGTACGGTCTAAGCTTAACGGTTCTTTGGCGCAGATAATTTTTGATATTTTCCTTGGTTAACGAGTACTATAAACGAGCTTAATTGGCTCATTTGCGAGCGTTGCTTTGGACTAATTCGAGGTGGAATAGTTGCGATTTAAAAAGATTCAGAATGCTAATGCGAGTTTCGCAGGTTTTTTGTTGTGATGAGTTCACTGATAAAAAATGTACGTCCAGGCACATTGTTTATTGATACTTGAAGTCAATTGCCTCATTAACTTTCACAATTGTTATCGTTTATCTTTTGGCTATTAATTTGTTTTTGTACGCTACTATCAGCTTATCGAATAAAAACGAAAAACGCTATGTAACTGCAACTCTTAATGGATAGGCTATAGCTTTTCTGGGTATCTACGTATGGGTGATTTGAGAGCGGTTATAAGTAAACTATGACGCATACGTACAAATTTTGATCGATAAGCGAGCATTTCGCGATTTGCAAGGATTATTGTGGCAATTCCATTGTATTGATAAAGAAAGTATGGACGGTTGACCTCCATTTAACCTCTGAGCTACGTCACCATGTGAAGATTTTTTTTGTAATTTTTGTTCGCGAATTTTAATGTGCATAAATATGTATAATGAAGTTATTTTTTTAGCAAAGCAGACACGTGTTGATAAAATAGTTCAATTTACGCCGTTTACGAATTCCGAACTATTTTTAGAGTTTATCTACATAAAAACGGAGTAGTGTTAGTGTTTGGTTTTTATTAGCAGTATCTCTAGTTTGTAAATACGTATGTTAAACAACATTAAATACAAATATGACCAGTTAAGATAAAGCAGCTCGGGTAGGACTAGGTCTGCGGCTGCAGCGTAAGTAAATCTAGAATGTTGATGAATTTGTTGTGGAATTTAAATCGTTCGCGTATTGAAATAAACGATCCGATAAATAAGAAATGGCGCCAGGAAAATACGTGAAAGTTTCGAGCTCGTAAAGTTTTTACACGTGGCAAGACCGGAAGGTATAACGAGACTAGAGCTGAACTAAATAAATAATGCTCCGTGTGGAAGCGGCACATGAAAGAGTAATGAGATTCAAAAAGCAATTGTGAAGCGAAGCAAAGAACAAAGGGGATTGAGGATGCCCAAGTCGGTCCTAGGATCACCATTCACATTCCTGACTGCCGCTTTGTGATGCGGGCGCCCTCGCAGGCAAGCGTATGGGTGAAAATCCAATAATGTTTGATTTACCTAAACTTCGTAACAGTGGAACGTTTCTAGAGCAATTACGCGGCGCCATTACCGTTACGTAAACTGCCTATTATACTAAATGAAATGCTAAGAGGAAGTGCACCTACCTACGAGTCCGACAAAGCGTATATGCAATATGTATCGAGTAAACAGAGTTTCTTATGAGCAACTTCTTGGTTAGACCACGCAAAAGATGTCTGTAATGTCTTTAAAGAGGTTCGACTGTCTTCCGTTAACAAATGACTGCCGAAGCTGCACTCAAGCCGCTCAATTCGCATTTCCTGTTTGCATAGATATGAAAGTAGTAAGCATGAACATTGTTACGATTAATGCAAAAAAATGGCGATCTGGAGCGTTAATTCATCAAATAATAGCTATTATGCAGGAATGACGCCGCGTCGTTTGCAATTCCGCAGCGACATATGGTCAACGGGATTTCCAGTGGCCTGCGAAATGATAGATCTAAAAATTGATGCGTATCAGAGTTGGCAGGGGCTAAAAAAGAGCATTCTGTAATCGCTTGATCGCTCAAACGCTTACATCGCACACTTTGATTTACACTGCTTGCTCATAATACACTGCACTGCATGCATTCGTTGTTGAAGGAGAAATCGCCGTCCTACATGAGAAGACGGTCTCATTTGGCCTGATTCACAAACTTGGAAGCACTTTCACACAATCAACACTAATTAAAAAGTCGAATGCTGATAGCGAGTCGATTAAAAAAATCACTGGATTTGCAAATACAAACGACGCTTGGGCGGCAAACCTCAATTTTCATCGATATCCAAGTATTTCATGAGCAGGTACGCATTTACACGTATCCATCATCACTACGGTAACGGTAGCACTGCACAAAGAAAACGCCTCGGACTACGATTATCCATTTTCTATTTACATGAAACACTTACCAAAATAAAAACTAAAAATAATCCGTCAGATTGCACTTGAAGAACGTAATAAAAACGCAAGATATAACTCGATGATCCACATAAAGAAGCGGACACCTTTTATCTGAACGATATGTCCTTGAAATGCGATATCAAAGTGCGCTACGTCCTCACTGCACAAACTAGCACAAAAGACTGAGGGCTGAAGCGAGTCGAGCTTGGAACCGGTCCGTCGAATCGAGCCGAGTTGCTGCTTGGCGGTCGCTGAAAAGCAGCAACAAGTGATATTCATGGGGCTCTGGATCGAGCGGTGCTCCGTCGGAGTCAGCGTTTGACGCCACGCTACTCGGCGCATAAGTTGAGAACCTGTTCCGCCACTTTTTAAACTAGGAGAGGCCATTTCGCAAAAATGACATTGCGGTTTTGCTGTGAAATGCTTAGGCGAGCGTAACATTTTTCAACTTCGCCAATTCTCTGACTCATCCTTCTATAATTATATAAACTAAAAACAAAGGAAAGAGAGTGCAATACGAGCTTACAGAAGCTGCGCTCGCTGCTGTGGGAATCCAATTTAATTAGAATTGAGTAATATATTTTCCTATTGTGAATTGTTTATGGTAGCTCGGGAGTTTCGCCAATAGTCGCTTGTGTTTACGCGTTTCTTCCGCACGTGTTCCTATTTAAGTATTCGCTTATTTGATACAAAATGTTCGTTCGTTGCAGACGTGTTATTCAAAGCAATTTATTGTGGCGCGTTTGTTATTCACATGTTTCGGTTTACTGACGTTGAACATTTTCCGACTTCTTTAGCTTCCCTGTTTTGGCAAGCAAGCCACCAGTTTTTATGTAAAATAATGTAATAAGAAATAATAACATTTTCAGCTTTGGAAGTACGTTGTCGTGATTTTCCAACAGAAGGAATTCTCAATTATTGCGGAGGGTTTGCCTCCTTCATAACATGGTGTCCTACATTGTGCATAATTAAATTGCGAATGCTGGCGCAACGCAAGCAAGATACCCCTTGATCATTGTAGGTATCCTCCATACAAATAGACAAATTATACATTCAACATTAATAAATGAGATTACATGGCCTAAATATGACATTCTGAAGTTCGCTAGCCAATTTTAGACGCTTTTTACATGCTCTTGTAACTACACGGAGTTCATTAAAGAGAGATATTGCGATCTCTACGTTTTGAGGGGCCCAAAATTAATTTAGACCATGTTTGGCATGCTGTATCTTTGAGTGTGTGTAAATTCTATAGCACGCAAACCGTTTGAGCTGAAGTAATTCAATTTGGCATGGCACATAGGACCGCCAGCAGTAGGTGTTTACCTGAACAGTAGTATACTAGTTGTTAAAATAAACCTATCAAGTAGTAATTTTGGACACACGTCAAATGCAATTCAAACTTAGCAGATACGAAAGTTCGATATGATCAGAGCATCGGAAGTGATATTTTTCTTTAATTTTGTTGGAAAATTTAGCCTTGAGATAAAAAAACCATACTAAAATGTCACATATATGCGAAAAAACGAAAATTGGCAATGACAAGTAGTTTCGCTTAAATCGGAAAACTGAAAGAGGAACTTTACATGACTATTTAGCTATGACTAGCATTTTGACATATGTTTAATGCTAATAACATTTTATGTACTCATATTATTTTGCACTGCCGGAAACTTTTTGTAACATTAAAGTTCGTTTATTTCTCTTTTATTATTTCGTTGCAAGTCGTCTTTCTCATTGGCGTCATCGTTGATCTTTAAAGCTTTTCCGGTACAGCAAACTCTTCCAACTCTTGTAAAATTCTTTTCCATTTAACCAAATCAAACACCTTCCAAAAGTCTACAAAGATGATAACTGCTTTAATACTTTACTCATAACATGTCCATATTGTTTTAATTACGAAAAGTTCGTTTGTTGTCCCTCTAAACTTTCAAAAGTCTCCTGAATATCTTCTCATCTGTGGTTCGAGTATTGCTTCAAGCTTCACTTTAATTACAGTTTCCAATACATCTAGCAAGGATTTTATTCTATAATGGCTCGGTTCGGTTTCATTCTAACTTTTTATAATTCGAATTATTGAGGTTCTCTCGCATCCTTCTGGAATTTGCTCTTTTCCCCAAACATCCATTATAATCTGGTAACCTTTATTCTTTATTTATTCTCGTTGTTTCGCTGTTATTCTATTTTGCCATGATTATCACATTTAATAACTTAATGAAACCCGATATAAAAGTAACATTAAAATATATTTTAATTAAATTATATTTTCACCATTTACAATACTTACATTCTACTATCAACACCACTGTAAGTTATTGCAGAATCCTCGTTTCTTCCTTACTATTAATTAAATTTAATCGACAATGATACTACAGTAATACGTTAAGCTCGTCATTTTTACATCTTACGCTAATATTACTGTGAAATGCAACAGATACAACGCCAGTAAATCGGATCATAACTATATAAAGGATAATGGATCTGAAATCTAGAAGATGTAAGTAAGGGAGATTACAAAGTTTTCCAGACAACTGCTGACGCCCGCAAATCGCAGTAAGACGAGTCTTAATCGTAACCGTGCAATTGCAATAAAAGGCAAAATAAATCCAAATGAGCAGGTTAAGTCCCACTTCTGGTTTTCCAATTTATACCACTTCTTATCAAGGTTAATTTTTTGAATTTATAGCATACATGTTATATTATAATATTAAAAAAAATCAAAACGGTGCAGATTACTATCTAGTAATTTACGCCTGTGAAAAATAGTCGCATTTCAACAGTGCTAAATATTCCTGCATGCATAAACATATCACAAACATAAAACAGTTGGTACATGCAAGATCGGCCATTTTAGCTAGCCACAAAATTTACAACTTAAAGATTGTACAATAACGTATTAAAATCTTAGCTAACAAGACACCTTCTTCAGAAAATAATCTATTTTAATTGGCAAACCTGCCAGACCGTACATAAACAAAATATCGAAGACTTCACTTTACCCTAACACAATAAAAGTGCTTAAGTCACACTTATAGTCTATACACCTTTTTATCCCATACAAGTTGATGTTACACAGTCAAATGAAGGTCAAATTATCATACAACTCGCAGGTTACGACGAATCACCTCTAAGCTGCAAGTAATCGTGTGCACAAAGCTTGATGATTACACTCAAAAGAAACATTCTGGACACACAATATTTACAAACACACGCCCTGTGGTTAATAATAATACACCAAATTAATATTCAGGTGTCTATTTGTTGTACATGCAAGGCATTTTCTGTTTGGATTAATGCATCTCACGCAAACTCAACTCCAAGGCTATGACTTTCTAACAACATTAAAGCTACAAAAAAATTCGATTAACAGTTGGGTGACTTATTTTCGTAACGCGGTGCAAGCAACAGTTCCGAGTCCTAGCCGACTTAACATTTTGCTAATGCAAGAATTTCATCAGGTTATAAGTTAATTTTAATTTAGAAAATGCTATCCGTAATTGCGAAACGGAATTTGTTATGGTGTTCGTATCGAAAGTACAACAGAAGATAAATGAAACATGACTAAAGCGAAATGCAATGCAAAAAATATCGTCGTGATGGTGTGATTAATTCCTAATGGTTATTTTTTAACTGTAAATGTGTAATTTGCACTTGTAACCTTTTAATCGCCAAACTCGCTGCAAATATAATTTGTAGCGGGAGATAAGATTGAGAATTTAAATTTCATTTAACATTTTTTATATTAAAATAAATTGCTGATAAGAGGAGCAAATGTTTGCACTTATCCATATTTTTCTGAGCATTAGGCAAACAACTTGAGCAACCGATAAAGAATTGAAGTACAGAATTTTGTAGAAATTCTCAAAAATATTGTGTATGTAATATGTCTACTACAAATTTGTATTAAATTTGGGCAATGAACATAATTCTAGTTCTAGTTCCAAAGCCCCATTCTGCCACATTGTAATTACGTGATTCAACCAAACAAAATTATATGGTTTTCCCTTTTTTCTAAAAAACCAGTAAATCAGACTCTACCTGCTTTAAGAAAAGGTCTTCTCTACCTGGATGACAATCTAGCCCTCGACCGAAAGGTCCCTACGTTTACCTGGGTGCCTATTATAACACCTTAACTTTGTTGTGGTCGGTTGGTAATTTCACATGGTTTGAAAAATTGCTTTCACTTAAAACCGCCTATTCTATTTTAATAATGCGTTAATTTTTCTACGGCAAGCTTCATTAATAGCGGTCAATTTTACGAATTTTACGCCATCGCCCAACAAACCTTTGTGGCTTTCATTGACCATCTGATTATGGATATTATTGGAGATCCATCAATGTCTGTATAATACGGAGACTCTTTGATAGTTAGCAATAAAAGGCATATGCATGCAGTCACTGTGTTTCTTGTCAATGTTACACATGTAAATACAGAAGCAATATCTACAGTAAAACTTGCGTTTTATTACCCGGAATGAAATTGCCGAACGATAAAAATATTACAGCTATGTATATTTTGGTTTGATTCATCGATATTTTGGCAACGCTCGCGTATGTGTTTTCCCAGTAAAATTGTTAGGAAAACATTGAGAACATGCGTGCTATTTCGACCAGAGTGCGGCAGTAAAGTTGAAATTAAACGAGTAGTTAGAAAAAAATACGCGCGGTTTGAAATAGATTGCACGAAAGTATTTTCACTGGACCATTTCCAAATGTCTTGTTCTGGGAAGTCGTTCGTTATTCAACGTAGCAAGTGAGAAAGAGAGAGAAAGAAGAGGTGCTACGGGGAACTTGGGAAAATGTAGCACACAGAAAACGAACAGCATGCCAATCTTCCTCCCTATAAGTAGAACCTGTACTTATACTTACTCTTGCAACAGCAACTTCGCCAGATGCCGCCGTCTCTCATATTATTGTTCCACAAATGCTTGTTCTGTAGCCCATCTGGACATTGACCTTTGTTGTGTTTTTTTTTGTTTTAGTTATGGCGTAATCACCGGCAAGGGATTTAAAAATTTTTTTTGAAAAAGAAATGAAAAAAAATAGGGCTTTCACTGATTCCTACTTTCGACGCATTGCATTGCAGAAAGGATAAGCAAGTCCAAACATCAACATTTATTTCCTAGTCTACGCAAACAAAAACGCTTATTATTTCAGCGTAGTTTTGGCAAGTTTATTTTTTCAACTGAAAATCATAAAAAATTCAAATCCAATGTTTACCTATTTCGAAGTTATTATGTAGCTGCGCGCATGCAAACTTCGAGGTCACAATCATTATATTGATTGCTGCAGATGCAATAGGCTCTCTGCTGCATACGCCATTTTACAAGCAGATGTTTCTCCATGTTAACACAAGGTTATTGACTAGATTGTGCTGAGCAAGTTAACATACTTTCATAAAAACCGATCACTATCTCTCTTGATTCGCTAATTACAAGAAAAATGTTAATATCTCTCAAATGTTCTGTAATGTAACAATCTACTTTTTACATTGCTTTTACTATATGAAGTCCGCAAAGGAAATGTAATGCGACTATATAAAAATTTGACCTCGAAATTTTGTCGGCTCTTTACACTTTGATCGGCCTGAATCAATTTTGACTATTTTGGGCATGCGTGCTACATGTAGCACTCAGACTGTTGGAGCAGAAAAGATTAACTTTGCCATGCAGCTATTGTAACAAAATCGTAGGTGCGTATCAACTTTCAGGACATATAGTATGGCCTCACATACCAGACGTGCTACCTTTTAATTTTCGTAAATTTCATATTAAACTTCGAATAAAAGTATTAAAAAACGTGCCTATTGTGCTAAAAATTACAAAATTTTCTACAACGAGATATTTAAAGTGAAAATCGGAAGTGGAGCGATACTTCCACATCTAATACCAAATCCAAAGATTTAAGAGATTTGTTCATAATATGTCCTGTTGGTTGCAATAAACTCGATTTCTATAATAAATTCAAATTTTCGATAAAACGCATACAAAATAATTTAGCTTGAAACCTTGAAGTCAATCCTGCCACCGTAATGACTCTAATATGAGTCCGTGAATATAGGTAAAGTCCTAGAAAACTCTCAACATTCTAAGATGTTGCGTTTTGACTCCGAGAGTTTAAATTTGTGACCACAAAGCCTTGATAACTAATCTTGAAACAGGGACATATTGATTTTAGCGGTAGGTTTAAATATATTTTCCTGTGCCCTTGTTAAGTTAATCGTTTCAATTTAAAATCTTCATCTTTGCATTTCCTTCAGTAATATTTTATAAAGCACACTATACATATATGTTAATGGGACTGTGGAGTAGACTATCCAGATTTTTTATTTATAGATTAACTAAATTCATTTGTTTTGTGTGCGTTCCATAAGCATTTTTATCGTAATGGCAACCTAATTTTATCGTGTAAGGATGTGGTTCCTTTTTTGTGATTCATTATCTAATAGGAAATGTAAATCCATTTGAAAGTTCCCGTTTCCTTTCTTGGTCACTAAACAACAGTGATGAAATTCTGCAAAACATGATTGACAAAAATTCCGTCCTCATAAAAGATATACAACAAATATTTGGAACAGTTGTAACGTCTATAAACCATAAAACTAAATTAAACAACCGACATGCGAGTTGACTTGGTTTATCTGACTACAATCAAATAAATCGCTTTACTGCGTATAGTATGGAACTCTGGTAGTTAAGAATCCGAAGGCGTTCTGCATTGCTGCATTATACAGGAAAGGAGGGTCTTTTGTATGCAAATCGAATCCATAACGACGCTTATCTGAGTTTCCCCATGCCAAATTCGAGAGCTTGTTACTACTTTACACATAAATACGCTTGGCACATCAGTCACTCCAAATTTTAATGAGAACTAGGGTTAAGCGTAAACGTTATTCAGAGGGGAGTTTATTTTTGGGCAACAATGTTAACGCAAAAACTTTCTCAGATGCTCAATTTGCGAAATACAAACAAGTTCAACACTAAAACAAAACACCACTCTGACAATAGTGGAGAATTTGTGAAATTAAATTATTTTTAGCGCTTTTCTCCGCGAAAGTTTAATCAATTTCTCTTAAAAAATCAGTACTTTCGCGGTGTAACTTTTGAATTAAATTTATACCGCACCAGTCGATAATTTTTCGCGAGTTTCACGTAGATTGGGGAAAAGTTACAAAAATATAAAGCGAGAAACTTTTCGCAACCTAGAAAAGTTTGTGGAAGCACGAAAGTTCCGGAGTGGCATATAAGTAATAGAAGTTTCAGTTTACAAACAGAAACAAACAAGCTCTTCAATAAAAGAGTTTCCACGAACTTTTATTTCGGAAAAAACCTTAAAGCGAGTGTTTAATTTTGCTCTGACGGAAAGTTTTCTAGTTTCCATAAACGCTTTAATTTGGGAAACTTTATTTTTGAATACTGTTACGATAATGGCGAATAATATAAATGCAAATCTTGGAATGTGTTATGTGGTGCAATTAGGTATGGATATTTTCTACCGCAATTAAGTTCATTTACATACTAAAGCAATTCTAAAAATGAACTGTTGTTTTTTTATTCTATTTTCCAGCAAGTTCTTGCCGTTGCTTTCATACAATCGTTAAAAATGTAACACGACCAGTTTTTGTGTCATAGTGGGTGGTACAAAAGTTAACAGCAGCTGTGACCATAAATATCATTCACTTGGTTTATACATTGTACAGATGTTTGCATCAAAACGTGCTATCTAGTGATATGTAGGTCCCAATACAAACAGATAACGATAATAATCAAATAGAAGGGAATTCAGCTAGGATATGCTACATGTAATATCTACAGAACATTCAACTGCTCAAGGTGACCTTGTCGTTTAACACTTAATATTAAATGAAATTTAAGATGTCCTGTTGTTGGAAATAATTCATGTTTTTTATGTAAAATATTGCATTTGTGCCAAATTTATGGTTTATTCAATTGATAATGCATGTGTAAGTATTTACATAAAAACGCGATAAAGAATAGTGTGCCTAACCTATGTTTACTCGGTTACCTAAAAGCTTATAATTTGCATAAGTACTCATATCGATTGTTGTCCAAATAGAACAATTATGCCATGTATATATATAGACATGATTTTTTATGAATTCGTTGATATTTACATTTCTTGTTAGTCATACTGTGTTTTGAATTTATAGTTCTCAATTCAAAGTTTCGTGACCTTACCAACTTGAGAATGGATTCGTAGAATGACTGTACTGGGTTTACTAAAACGAAAAGTTTGATTGTTTCCAACACGCGAAGAGGGCATTTTCCGACATTTTACCAAACGATTCCGTAAAATCAATAACAGTGTAGGATCAAGTACACCATGCTATATTTTATTCATTTACGCCTGTGATTATAGTTATGTTTTTCACGGAAAAGATCCATCGTTGAATGAATTCAGTTATAAATCCAACGCTCGCATCGATTACAGCCCAATGCCATAGATGTCTGACAAAAATGAACTAAGTAAGAGGAATAAGAATAGCCCAATATCCAATATTCAATTTATCATTTTGGCGTTCACATAAAATGTTTATGAAGATTATTGCGCTTAATTATCAAAAGTTCGAGAATAATGTATAAACATATTCGAATGAACCTTCGCAACAAATTTTTATTACCATGAAACTACTGCGGAATTGAAATATTATAATTGCATGTTTATAAATGCTTATTACTTACTGTACGGATAAGTGCTACTACAGCTACTAACCTGCAACAAAAGAAAACACAATTAATTATGTTTCGCAGAAGTAATTACCTCGCTAATTAACCACATAATATTCAAATAAGAGCGTTGTAAGTAGAATTTAATTAATCTATTGATACGCAAAAAACTAAATTAACTATTGTAATGGATAGAATATGTGAGAGTAATTTCATTCATAGAGTATAAAATATCACACCAAGAAATATAACAGTTAATAGAAATTCAATTAGTGGCAAATTGGAAATCATATGCTCGATACTTTATTTACAGTTTTACTTTCACCGGTTGCACAGTTTTCATTCTGCTGCCAGATTATAATGAAAACAAATAAATAGGCAGACCAGAAAAATGCCACTATCGGAGAACGGAGCAGTTGCCAACGCTCATCGGAAGTTTTAAATTAGCCATATCAATGTCTGACAAAGAGAAGTATTTGTATTAAGTACCTGTTTTAAAAATAAAACGAGTTGAACGAACATATCGCATTTTCTCTAATAAAATAAAATAAAAAAGTGTCTGAGCGAACATTGAGATTTGATGAATCATCAATAAACAACAAAGACGTTTTTTCGAGACTAACTCGGACCTGTTTCCATTGTGTTCTCTTTGTATTCACATGTATTTAAAGAATATATGGTGGGTTCAGGAAGGCCCATTATCTATGTATTCAGTAGGCGTTTGTCTGGAACCAATGAAGCAGAATAAATTCAATGGCACGTATTTATGTTCCTTTGGAATTTGAAATTATGGAAATGAAATGACAAGTTTTTTAAATTCATTACGTGAATTGCCTTTATTGTATTCGTGCAGTACAAATTTTACTTTATAAAAAAATCAATTCAATTACATTTGTGCTCGCTCAGTTAATAATACACCCCATCCCCGGTTACTGATATTCATCATCTGATAATTAGAAAAATTTTATATAATTCCAGATCAAAGTACGTAACATTACTATAGTAGGTAAAGCGGAATTAATGAATTTAAATTATTATTCATATAAAATATATGTATATAAAATGTGGTAATATTGTAACGCCGAGCCGTAAATGATTGTAATTTATGTGTAAAGTAAAAATGCATGTATAAACAGCCAATTACAGGATGACAAAGACACAAAGGCACGGTCATCCCTACCTCGGCGTTATGCGTGGTCCTCCGTTTGCACGTGACTAGTATGTAAATGGAATATCTATCCGGTGAACATTCACACAATGGATTAAACATTGAATTGCTAATATGTGCTCGGGAACTTTATCTTTAGCCCAGCCCGCATTGCCGTTTATATGGCGTTATTTCTATTCACCGACTGTGCATGTTAATGAAGAAGTCGTGGTTTTTGAACCCACATCCACAAACAAGACTTTTATTGTTGTAATAGAAAATAACAATATATGATTTTGTTAGTTTAAAAGAAGTAACATGCATTATTTGAATGAGACTTCAATTTTTATCGGCGCAGCATACAGGCGATATTTAAATAAAGCAAATTGAGTAAAGGTGGGATCCCTTGTAGGATTGGTCCCGTAATAAAATACCCCGCTAGGTAGTGTCTATCTTTTATGCATGTATATGAACACGAGTTTGAATTTCACGCTTTCATATTTCGATTTATACGACTAACTTTTAAACGCATGCTACATAACTCCTTTGATAATTTTACAAGAGGATGTTATATTCGCCGGAGTTGGTGCTGAGCACATTTATACATATTTATATATATATTCGCATTTGAATGTTTAATGCGTTTTTGTTAAAAGTTGAGTCGTTACACTTTAAATATGCATTTAATGCACACATTCTCACGAATTGCTTCAATTTACGTATTTGCACAATTCCTCTCTTAATTCATTTGTTAGTGTATAACGAATATTTAGCTAGTAAAGCTAAATCTGGATATCGTTCACCGAATTATCCTGTTCTAGATATTCATAATTATCTTTGGTGTAGTGTCGAGTAGAGACAGCCGCTCTAAATATTCTATTCTACCTCATTCAATACATCTCTTCATTCTCTGAAATCAATCGTTTACTCTTGGAGTGACTGCAACGATGTATCGTTGTTGTGAAGTTTTCTTTTGCTTCATTAAATATTTATGTCACATTGCCGCAGACTTGTTATTTATTATTAATACAATACAAATATATTGGCAGAAATACCTCATTTACACGAAAATCTGGCAGTAACTACTCGTTCAGACGACAATCCGGCAGAAATTGCGCGTTTAAACGAAAATCCTGCATACAGAACTACTCCAAGTGCAAATTCTTTAAAGAGAAATCTTCAATAAAGCTACTCTTCAAATTGCAACTCCCCAGAAAGCGATTCACATATTAACCGTATTAAGGCTATTTACTTGAAGAATCAAGAGTCTCTCGATTGAAAGTATTCTATCTGGGAATTTGTTTGCTGAATATCGGCCAGGATCGGGTCTGTTTAAAATAAGTTCTCAAGAAGCAATCCTCTTGAAATAATTCCTGTAGATAGGAATCTTGTGGAAAACAATCTTATAGGCAGATATTTTCCAAGGCCGAATTATTTAAGAAGAAATTTCCAAAAACTCTAGTCTTTCGATTATAGCTCTGTAAAAAGCAATTCATCACATATTTGTAGTTTCGAAGGTGAGTTAGTTGTAAAATTCAGAATGCACGTAGAAATTTATTTTTGTCTAGAGTAGTTACGGAACAGATAGGAGAGAACCAATTTGAGTTCTCCCAATATTATGCAGGCAACTGACAATTCGGTCAGACTCAAAGGTCAATAATGATGAACTAAAGATCTCCATTAAATCTGACCCATCTCAGAGTGGCTATGAATTCTCATTCTAACTCAAACCGAAAAATTAGATGTGTTCCACATAAACTGAACGAAAGAGAAAAAAAATCCAGACTTGCAAGTTTGAATCAATTCGTCAGCTCTGATGAGAAGTAGATTCAATTCAGCATTTTTAAACCTTTAGCGCGTTGGTTAGGCAAAGATGAATCTCTACAGCATGCTGCATAACTGATGGTGAGCGTTTGGTCAAGAGATCGACTGCCCTCTTGCTGCATGATAACAGTAAGCCACATGCTGCGCAAGTTACTGTGGCAAAACTCTGAAATTGGAGTTGCAACGTCTCCATCATCCTCCATACTCACCAGACTTAGGTCTTACTGATACACTTCTTACGCAATTAAGACAACTTTTCAATGAGAAACCAATAAAATTCTGATAATGCCGCAAAACAGTCTTTCCCGGAACTCATTGACTCTTGCCTGCCATGGTTTTACGTCATCGCACTGGACATCCACCAGCTTAAATAGCAAAAGTGTGTAGATTGTATGGGTGTATACTTTGATGAGTAAAATAACTTCAGACATTTGCAAGTTATCAACCAACTGTCTACAAACTTTAAACTTGACAACCTAATACCCTGGAAAAAAACAAATAAAGCTGCATCGCAAAAACGTCCCCAGTGCCCTTCGTACAGGTGAGAACTCGTTCAGAATGTGTTGATTTAGGTGGAAGAATTCACATATGTATGGGAGAAGGAAATATACGGTCGAAATTAGGCGTTCCTCGGCGGCGGAACATGGCTATGTTGAAACAAGGCTTAGCGCGATCCACAACAGACACGACCTGTATGTCAAATGCCAAATAAAGAAAATAATGGCTGCAAACTGCGTAAGCAGAAGGAAAATAAATGAAAATGCCTCAGGCATAACAATAACATATTGCCAATAAAGGCGGATTTTTAAAAGGAGCAGATCTTTATTGGCAATAAAAAACGTGATATTTTAAATCACGCCGATCGAACGGCGGAGTTGCGTTTCCAGAGCTGCATCAAGATGTTCCGTTATCCATTTCGAATGCGGGTCTATATAATTGATGTAGTTGGTGCAGCAAATAACCAACACATACAGACAGACAGACTTTCCAGGTATTTAACGATGCAACAACTACAGAGAACTCGACGTCGGACACGCCCAGGCAGTGTGGGCGTCTATAAAGGCGAGGCAGCCAAAGCGACCGGTCGCTAGGGTTACTGACACAGCTGTATCTGCTTATCACTTGGTTCACTCTGTGGAATCGCAGTTCTCCTTTAATATGCGCCATTGGTGTCTGCGCCACCTTAGTCAACTTGTGCCTGGAAGAAAGCCAAACACTTGGGCTCTATGTGCATATAAATAGATTAAATAAAAAAGTGGATGATGGATAGCACGCAACTACGACCAGTTTTTGTCTTTCATACGGATGGCTGCTTTAATTAGATTCGCGCACATCACAACGATTCTCCTAGTTTCGTAACTGCCTACCTATTCCTTGTCCCCTATGTGGAACAATGAAATGTCGATGGTTTTAAAACATGGCTTATTTTAAATGTTCCCGCCGTAGGTAGGTCAGACTGCTGTATTACATTATATTCCGTTTAGACTTCTGAAGCCTGCTTTTACAGTAATTTAATAGGATCTACTTGCTAGATCATCAATCCGTGTCTACAATATCGTTGTTTCAATGATATTTATTATTCTTTCATGTTGAAATATCATCGACGAAAGAATTCGTTGATTCTATTTGCAGAAGGAAGTGAAAGGTATCTTCTAGCGCCGTTAACTATTTAACATAAAAGTTGATTTCCGCTGCATAATTTCAAGTAATTTAGTATTTCTTGTACGTGTTAATGATGCTAAATACGTTTACCAAGTAGATACGGTTTTAATATTTTAAATTCATTTTTAAAAATCGCTTGCTTGTAAGTGCTTTCTATGTTCGGAATCACCGTTCGTCTAAACAGAGTTCAATGTTGAATTATTTGGCGTGAATAATTACTTGCCACCTATGTCTCGTCATTTGAAATCTACAGAATTCATTTCAAAGCCGAGAGGAAGACGAAATTAATAACGAAGCCAATTTAGATTCGCGTAGGAAGTTGAAACAGAAAGATTGGAGTATCGGGAAATCAAGCGCGATATTAGTTTAGGATTTAATTTGTATTCGCTCGTTCTAAGTCGTTTACAATGTTGGGATTATTTCGGTGCAAAGATCCGCTTAATCTAAACTCGCCACTTCCAGGGAGCACATAAGGCAGATTCCGCACACTCGGCTTTCCGACATGCCGCTTTTCTTAACACTAGAATGCCCAAAAACAGTCATTACGATTGTTGCCTTATTTTATATCATTTGCACCCTAAATTCACGAACTGAAAGTTGGATAGATGTGATTCATTGGGATATCTTACCTAGACAAGTGTGGAGTACTCCGAAATGGAATCAAGGTTTGAATCATCATCTGAAGATGATTTAACCTTTCCCGGACAAACAAGAAAAAATTAAGCATTGAAGAAAACATTCTTAGAGCTTCTCTACTTCTTTCCTGAAGTTTTCTTAATTTCGGGGTAAGAAAATAAAAAATAAAACATGAATGAAAAGCTCAGAGCTTCGCTCCTAGCTTTTTAATCTTGTCTTCTTGAGTTTCTCCCAGCATTGAAGATAAAAATCAAGAATTTAAGAGGAAAAGTCTCGGACCGACGCTATGACCTTTTTAACTTTCTCTTGTAGTGATTTTTGTTTTAGGCGTTGAGCATAAAAATCAAAAATTGAATTGAAGAACAATTGACCTAGGATTCATTTAAGTGACAATTTGTCAATTGTCTAATAAAATTGTTGGAAGGTTGGCATTATCAAGTCGCTTAGGGATGGCAGTTAAACCATGTATTTTAATTTTATTTGACTGTGTATTTTATCCATTTAATGGATTTATATGTGTGAATTAATCATTATAAAAGGATATATTTAAAGGATAGCCTCTTGAAAGATTTAAAATACTTTACTTAGGATTATTTTAGAAATTTTTTGCGGTTGAATTTGCGTTGTGATCATTTTGACTAACTAAATTAAAACGAGGCTTAAAAACCGTATTGGCATCTCAAGTTTCTCGTACATTATTCACCGGTTGAAAGAAAAACTATTCGTGTTTTGATGCGGCTTATTGGGGATAAAAGCATCACAAAGGTTCATAAGAAACCTATACAATCTTCTGTGCAAGAGTAATTACTTGTGTGCTCAAACAACAACGTAAACATTTAACCGAATGAGTAAAATCGAGGGCACAGAACGAAGGAGAGAGGGGTTGCCAGGCAACAGTTATGGGGCTGAGAGGCGGCGCCGTCTAAAGCTGCCTAGCTTGGTTCATGGAGCTGACTGCTCCTCTGCTGGGGGTGGCTGGCGCGTGCGGATGTGTGGGCCGCAATATATGACATTGACAGTTTCCATGGATACTAGAAGGAATAGAACGCTATGTCGGATTGTTTGTC
This sequence comes from Helochares maculicollis, assembly GCA_033557835.1. Taxonomy (NCBI): domain Eukaryota; kingdom Metazoa; phylum Arthropoda; class Insecta; order Coleoptera; family Hydrophilidae; genus Helochares; species Helochares maculicollis. The sequence continues at coordinate 55,108 of JAWQRO010000011.1, forward strand.
TCACTGGTGTTGGTAAATGTGACCTCCCAGAGACTGTATCTTTTGATATAACCATAAATAAAATGGTTTGTAGCTAAGGATTCAAACAACATAAGGTAGACCGAAGACGTAATAATTGGAAAAGTAAATGATGAACGTTTATCTCTCAAATTGAAATGAATTCCGATTGAACCGTTAACAGGAGCAATCATGCGAACTATGTTGGCGTACCGCTACTTTCTCTGGCGTCTAACTGACTAATTACTTTGTGCAACATTATTACCTAGTCATGCAATTAGACGTACTATCTACTGGAATGGAAACACGACTACCATTGATCATATAAATTAACATGCTTTGTAAACCAATGAGCGATTTTTTCAATTGTTTTATTTTACCCAATTTCTCTTGCAAATGCGCTCAAAGAGAATTTATATTGCTTAATATAAAATTACTACCCAGATGTCAGAATAAACGAAAACTAAATAGTTAATCAAAATAAAGCACGCAGGCGATTCTGCAACGCTTCCAACTGACAAGGTCACCTTCAAGTCTACTGTATATTCTAACAATGCACCCAATTTCCCGTTCCAGCCAGTTCATTTTATTGTTCGCCTCATTCCGTTCCACTCGGCGGTTACACACATAATATTCTTTTTGTTTGAATGTGTGTGTATGCGAAGAATGTTATTTTGCTTTATTTAATGCGACTTTTTTGTTCTTGGAAACTTAAACAATTCTTATTGTTCTTTAATAACAACGAATTATTGGATTCTTGATTCCTTGTTGAGATACACGTACTTACTTCTTCAGATCGCCATTTCTGGCCAATGAGATGTTTGTTTTTTTTTGGCAAATTCTATGTACTTATTATCAATCATTTCCGGGCGTATATTGCAATATCATGTGCTGTAAATGCGAATTTCTTCCACAACACTGCCCCATACAGTCATAATTTTTCCTTTAAAGCTACTTTAGATAGCGTTGACTACGTTGTAACCTTCCCGAAAAGACATGACCAATCAAGTGATTTAAAAGTTAACACCTCTACAATCCGGGTCTTGGCATATTTAAGCGTTCAAGAAATGGCTTTACAAATTATGTAAATTTAAGTACTGCAAGCGACTTTTAATAATAATAAGTGGCTTTAAATTGTTGTTAGATAATCAACAAACAAAATGTTTGTCTTGTGTATGCAAGTATTTCCAGGAGACTGCAAACATAGAATTGTGTATTTAAATAGTCATTTTCACAAATAAGTTTCATTACTTCATAATTGCAGTAAAAGTTTTCGATCTTGTGATTTACACTTCAAGCATCGCTTCGTCACGCCACGTCAAAATTTACTTGAATGGGTTTAATACCTAACATGACGTGACAGAATGGTGACTGACGGAAAGTGTGAATCCTTCTTAATTGATATTTAATGAACAATGAAATGAACTGTGACTTCCTTTTCTGTTTCACCGAACAAATGGAGCTCGCATTATTAAGAGCAGATGTGCATATTTTATATTTACGAAGTTGGGGTATATAGACGAGTAGCCTAGGAATAGGAGTTAATTAGTCGTGCGGTTCGCTGTTCGAAGAACCACTGTTTGGTTACTGTTTAATTGTGATAAACAATTCATCATCCTCATAATCATATCCCGCTATTTCGAAGGATTAGCTTCTTAGTATATTTTTAATTTATAATTTGTATACACTTGTGCTGACGTCTTCTTTTGCGATTTTAAGACTTACTACCGCCAGTATGGAGTTATCGGTATTTAACGTAATCCAATTCAGGATCTTTGAGACTTTTAAAATACCACGCTACCACACTGCCGTTTAGGACTGCAAATTTTACCCTGCTGCAAAGGGTGCAAACCGGACATATTATCAAAGTATAGTGCCTTGTGTAATGTAATCTGGTTGATTGCTGGTAGGTCCTCGATTTTTGTGCGGCCACCCTGCATACTTTTTAATGAGTCGGAGTTCAACTACAGTCCAATAAAAGACATCTATGTTACATTTATGTACGAGGGCTGTTCGACCTAACAAACAAAAGATTTTTTAGACTATCCACCTTGCAGTTCAAATAATTTAAGTCAGAGATTTCCAGTTTTTTAATAGGTTTTATCGAAATGAAAAATACGCGGTTATCGTAGATAACCTCACCCACTGATATAATTTTCGCTCAGCAAGCCATTTCTTTAGATTTGGGAAGTGAACTCACTGGGATCCAAATCCAAATATAGGTCATGTAGGTTTGTGATAACAGTTCTAGACTTGTATGTATACGCAGCCTATTGTCGTAATGTTCTTTTTGTGCAAACGTGAGTTGCGTTATCAATTGATACAATAGTGCAGGCTAATACACCTTGGTGATAATCTTACCATGTTTTAATCGCTCAACCGTTTGGGCTGCTTTTTCTCTGGCTTGTAATTATGATTCCAAATATAATATAGGGTAATAAAACATCGACAAAAGTCAGCGAAATTGCGTCATAAAAGTTTAGACAATTTTGCGATGTGTTTAGTTGCAATATTGGTCGACTATAAGCAAACGCAACACCCATCTCGCAAAAGGCCTCATCATAAACAGAACGTAAAATGGAATGAATAAGTTTTATGATAGGTTCGCAATCCCAACAAGATCACTTTCAATCGGCGTTCATCTAACACAACTCCAACAACTACCGACCGACATTGCTGTTAATCGCCATGCACAAAAGACTAGCCGCCCAGGTGACGCTATTAAAAAAATAGGGTAGAGAAAATCATGGATGATTACCCAACAGAACTGCACACTCTACAGATCGATCATCATATATGCTTTACATACGGCAGAGCAAACAGCCCTAAAGACATAACGGCTTAATAAAGAATTGTACCTCGTCTCCTCAAGGTGTCTTTGAGGAGTGAAATTACTGTAGCATTGGCATCAAAACTAGTATCAGAAAATCTGAGAGTACTTCTAAAATTAGTCTTAGGAAAACAAAAGTTTAAGCAAAACACACATTCGAAGTAAACAAGCGATTAACGTACGACGACTCGCTTTCTCCATTGATAAATTTTGATTAAGAAAGATCCATCCAAAGAGCAAAATTAGTTAAAAGGAATAAAATGGTTGGTGGATTGCGAAGATCGGACAATAAAGGCTGGGTATGAAAACCAATGAAGTCCAAACATAATAAATCAAGATAAGAAGAACTGCAACCAATACTTGAGACTACCTGCGAACACAGAACCACACATTTGTGATTCCATCGACTATATTAAGCATTAATAATAGGCAAAAGTAGGCAAGAGTGGGCAAGACAATGAAACTTGAAAAACCTACAAGTGTTAGACAAAATATGTTACTTCTGAGAAGCAAAATACTAGCTAAGAAAATCAAAATTAAAATTTCTAAGATTTTAATAAAGCCAGTCGGTCACCCACAGCAATCAGCTGGAAGTAAACTTTAAAACACTGATACCAATATTAGTTCACCACATTAAACTCTAAAAAAACGCCTTAAGAATCGCAACCATATCGTAAAGTGCTAAAAGTCTGAATGATGATACTGAGCGATAAGCAAGGTTTTAAAATGTAAATTACAGAACAATTATTTAACATAACACGCAATATGAAAAGTGTTGATGACGTACAATAGTAAATAGTGTCTCCTACATATTTTAATTTTTTAAACGCGTTCGTTTGAATGAAGGCGGCGAAAGCACTTAAGTGAATAAAATCTAGCTGCGTTCATTGTTCTATGTAAACAAATTATTTATGTATATTCGCAGACGAGAGTGTATCTTTTATTTAATGGCTCTACGAATCGAGGTCAGAGATAATACCCTAATAAATATTTAATAACAGTTGGTGATCGCTAAAAATAAATGCGAGAAATTTAGGTGTAATCCGCTTGGCAATTCGGTTGTTTCCTATTTATAACTCCTTGTATAAATACACCTACCATCGCGTCGTTTATTTCTCCGCTGCATTTTTAAACTTGTCCGGGAGTATTTCTGGCAGATACCATTCACGAAAATATTTATATGAACTACAAACGTGACCCCCATTTTGAAAACATTTCAACGCAATCTCGTTAAACCATAATAAACAAGAGTTTATCGGAAAATATAGAAAGAAAAGTGATATACAGTCCACAAACAAACAAGATAACGACGTTCTTTTGAGTAAGAGTCAGACAGTCGTATAAACAATATAATTACAATGGAGTTATTGATATTGAATAAAATTGTGAAGTACCGGAACTCATACAGATCTGTAAGAATCTGCCTTCTGTGATCTAGTTTAAAAGATGATATAAATCGCAACTGGCTACAAAACGATCCAGGTATCGTTCTCACCTTTTATTAGCCTGTTTGTCTGTTCCCTAACCGACCGTTTCTTGCAATACGAGTGTTATTCACACACCTATAAATCCTAGGCAAGTTTTTCTAAATGTTCTTTTACTTCAGCTTAATCAACTAAAATATTTTGGTAGTTAACCCATGGATACATTTGTATATTATAGGTTACCAAACGCTAAAGGTTTTTTCTCGAATTGTGTAAAAATAATTTTTGAACTTCTAAATTTGTTATGCAAATCAAAAATTTTCAATGCCAGGAATATTATTGTTATCTACAACAATTTGTACAGAATACGGTTAAGATATTTTCGATTTGTTTCTCCTATGCAAGTACAAAACAAAAATAATCCACCTTTCCAACAATTGATTTTTGTATCAACATTTCCATTTTAATGGTATTTCTGCAAAAGTACTCATTTACATTTAGCATCAAAAGGCGTTTAATTATAGGCTTTGCACTGTCGTAGCGCTAGTACTATAAAATATATTCAACAACAAACAAGATAACGACGATATTAAAGTGTGTATATTAAGACAGATAAAAATCTACATTAAATAAATACATAATGCAGATAATATTGAGAATGTCTGAACTGGAACAACAAAGATATGGAAGTGCAGCAATAAATTATCTGAATGATGTTTATGAAATCCTTTGAGCAAGCAACTTCCTCGGCTGTTTTTGCCTGCAAGTTTTATTTTTAACTCCTCGGTTCGAGTAAGGTCACAAAGAAGCCGACTGTACGCTGAAACTGTAATTAAATCGCTTTTAACAGTTGAGCAAACAAGTTTGTGTTATGTTTAAATTTGGACACAAAATTCATTTGCTAAACAAGCAGACGGGTACTGATATTGACAATGTGCCGTGATTATAAATAAGCTCGCAAATTTTGCCGAAATGATAATACATATTCAAAGCTCTAAATCAAAAATTTAACATTGGGCTAATAATAAATGTGTCAATATAACAAACGGCCTCCGATATTCAATAATCTCTATGCACTTCATATTCCAACTAGTTAATCGCTTATAAGTCAGATAGATACAAGAAATATAAATAGATGACCTGTGCGAATTAACATAATGTTTTTAGCAAATTTCCTTAATTGCGAAACGTTATCCTATAAATTATTTATGACACGTAGTGCTTGTTTGTTTATCACGTCTATTGCTCGTTCTAAAAAGTAATATTTAGCACTATGTATGTAAATACATATTGTTTTGTTTATTTTAGAGCTTAGCAAAACTAATTTGTTACAACTTGAACACGTCTTTACGCAGTATCATTTGAGATAATTACTAAAGATGACTGTTTTATTTTTACAATTTTTGCTCAGATTACGTTTATCAACATCCAGACATAATTGTAACGACAGCAATAACAATTACTCTCGTCGCTAACACAAATATACTTATCTAGTGTAGAAAATGAAAAGACAGGATTTGCAAAATTAAAAGAAATCCATGCAATTATAAATCCTCTTAAGTTTACATCAAAGCAGGTTTTTAACTTTATGTACGGCGAGTGCTTAAAAACAGAAATAATATTTAAAAAGACGAATTAATTTTATACAAAGCCATTTTGTAAAGAGAAAGCAAGAGAACATCAGCGGATAACTGTGAAAGGCATTTAAAGGTCAAACAGTATTTGGATTTTTTTCGTGGCGTATAAAAGAGATGGCGATAAAAGTTAATAAGTTACGTAAGATGTTCTTTAAGATAAAAGTGTGTATTGGGATGGATCACCTGTCTTCTTTTGAGAATGCGGTGGATGCCCCCGATGCGCCGACGAACAAACTCTCTCACTCCGCATTCCATTGCCACATGTTGCCCTTATGTCCCTAACTAAACCGGATTTTAAGATCACCTGCCGCCCTACAAGCTGCACGACCTTTGGCGTTTACTAAATGCTTCAAAAGGCAACAGCTGCTTCCGTGCACCCTCAACGTATATATGCAGTCAGTCATGTGGTTAAAGCAACATTTGCTTCATTGGCAGCCCAGTTGGATTTACTTTTTTTGCAAAGGACTATTCACAGACACAATGGTTCATTTGCATATTCTTACCAAACCCCCATTTAGGAAGCCTTTTAACCATTTCATGATTACTAATTTAATCGCCACTATATAATTATAACTTTCTGTTAGATCACCCAATTCATCAATTGTTTTAGCACTTAATTAATTTAATTATTTGGTTTTATAGTTCCCCTCACTTCGTCGATCGATCGCGGTTTTTTGAACAAGGGAGTTGAGAATCAATTCCTCGTACAAGAATTTGGCGAGTATTCCGGCTGTTTTGTCTGAGGGTTTTATGATTAAGTTGTTTAAGTTCCTGGAAGGTATTTTATATATTCCCCCTCTTGCTCGATCTTAATTATGCTAATAAGCCAGCAGTCAAAAGATAATTGGCCTATAAATTCACGATACAAAGCGAGAAAAATGTTTGTCGCTGTTTAAATTGATCGGTAAGTGATAATTACGTCATGAGTTGCAGATCAAGCTATATCTGCGTCAGAATTGACCAATATTAAAATATATGACAAAAATAGCGGTCGGAATACGTCAATACAAGATCAACGACTTCTTTTTGACTTACCAAACGTAACGAGCCTGCAGCGAAAATTTGTTTGAAGTCTTTCCAAAAATTAACAACGGATACAAAATTGGCACAATCTAACATTTCTAAACAAAAAGCATTTTCTTGGCCACAAACGCTAATTTCTTAGTAAGATTTAATAAGATATAACTATACACCGGACCAAAATATCACAATTGTTTCAATCATAGTATTCTGGAGTCAACTTGACACCTGAATTGCAAATACAATAAAAACTCTATTTGGGCTCCCGAGAGGTTTCAAAACTTCATAACGGTTTTGGTACAATAGATATTGCAGTCAACAAATAAAGTCCCAAGTTTATGTGGACTGCGGATTTTCTGTTATCACCTCCACCCGCCTTAGATGCAATGTACAAAAAGTAGCAAATTATACCTATTTAAATCAAACAAATGTGGCATTAAATGTATTTCACCAGATTCAATGTTGTTAAGCTTCTGTTTACAAGCTTCAAGCTATTTATTAGTTTACAAACCTTCGTTGATAAGCCTTTGAGACACGCACACAGCCAATTAGGTTTACCCTACCCAAACTATTCTATCATTATCATTACTCATATCACACCTGAATGTTTTCTACAATTGTTTAAGATCCTAATTTTTAATTCTGATGAGAATAAATACAATATAGTAATTTTCAGCTATAATTCTAGTAAAATTGCATTTTGTTGCAAAAATATATTACTAATGTATAAAATCTGAAAAATAAAGTTGCTGTAGAAAAGTTGACACAAACCGACTGAGATTTTTCACAATAATAAGTAAGCATTACAAACTACAGTTTATTTTTTCTTCTATTACATTCGGCGTGGATTCTTAAGCGGAAAAAATTTTTCTATTCCATATCACTATACAAAATATAGTGCAGTTATGTGTTGCGAAAACATTTCGTCTCGTGAGTTTACAGTATATGTGTTTACGAAAATGTGGAGACACCTTGGATGTTTTTTAAATGAAATCTAATTGAGATTATAAAAATTTTACTAATCTGACTTTTTCAAAAGATTTATGTCAATTAAACCACAAGTTTGGTTTCGTCAACCTTGTCGTGGTGAATATTGTGACTCTTTACTTTCGAAGCATCATTTAAATCTCACCTTAGCAGTATCATTTTATGAAATAGGGGTATTTCTAGAAAACCACCCGTTCACGCCACAGGAATCAAATTATCGTAAAATAAAAACTCACATGTCTATTAAACCGCCCCTGACGCCATTATAAAGTGAAGTAGCCACCTAACACACATTTCTTAGCTTTTTATGGGGGAATAAACACAACTGATTTCTCATTGATGGCATCAAAGAGTTTTGAGATATAAGGGCCTCTAAGAGAGAGAACATTTTAAGCTTCCAATTGTCTCGTTGACAATAAGATTTTTGAAAAACAGGAAAATGTTAGTGCCTTTATTTTAAACGATTATTGTATTTATTTTATTCTAATATATTACAGCTGTTAAGTAGATTGAGCGCCTTAATGGAAAATGGTGGAATGACAATCCGTAGTCAGTCAAATATGAGAAAGAAGACCGACAGATAAAGTAAAATACATTGATGTACAAGACTTATGTCTTTCCTTTATAGCATTTTCAAATCTACCATAACTCTTAATGATAGACAGTGGCATCAAATTCTAAATTTATTAGATATATTATATATATATAAATATATCTGAGTCGCTATGGAAGTTTGCATTAATGAGAAAAATAGAGCTCTATTAACTTCACATAAACAATAAATTTACGTAAGAAAAGTGCCTGCGTCAGTTTCATTTTAAAACGTCAGTAAACATACTTGAATAGTTTATGTTAATTCGGAACAGGCAGTTTCTTTTTTATACCGGTTTTATCTAATTCTAATTCTATAGTTAGAATTTTCCACATTTGAACGTGATTTTTTGCAATCATCTCTGGAATATCAGTACTCTGGCTTTTTCTTGGCCGCACACGTATATCTTGTTCTCAAACTCAGCTTTTGGTTATTTAACTTCAATTTAATTTTATCACACTCATGGTAGCTGAGTTGCATCCTTTTTTAGCCCAGAGAATGCACAATCGAAACTAAGAAATATGTAATACACGCAAAATTTAAATTATTTTCAAGTGTATTATCATAGAGTGCACGTCTGTGCATTTTTGGATAATCCAGAATTGAAAGAACGTAAGTGTTGACAATTTTTATAAAATATTGTCTGCTTTTTTAAAAAAGCAATCAAATGGAGAGTCATTAGATTTAGCAATACGCTAGAGGGAAGTTCTCATTTTTACATTATACTAATTTGAAGTTTCTAGTGTAGTTTTTTGTACACGAATAAATTATTCCACTTTAGCATGAAAGTGTATTAGCAACAAACTAGTTTTGTTCCTTTATGTAATAGCGCATTAACTGACGAAGATGTGCGAGCTATCCCAGGTATGTTAAAAGAGGATACAACATTTTAAATATCTAATTCGTGGTTCTCTAGAGCAACCTAACTCTTCCCTGGAAAGTTGCCAGGTCTGGTGCAACCCACACGCTGAGTGAGCCTCTCTCGGATGCCCTTGTATGCAACGTGTGGGTCGTTGTAGCACGCCAACATAAATATAACTGACAGATACTTTCCAGCCAACACAACATTCCAACGTTTGTATATGATTTGCAGTCTTATAAGTGTGTTGGTTCATTTTATAGTTCAACATGTTGTTTCAATGTGTGGGTGAATTCGTCAATTAAATATGTATGTTGTTTATTTTTGCGAGATTTAATATGCCGAGAATGGAAAAATCATCGCTTTTTGTAGCCTTAAATGTCATTCAGTAATCACAAACGAAATCTCTAATTAAAGTGAATCCATTACAAAGCCACAAAACAAGCTGGAATGGCCTTCATGCTACCTTTACAATTACACACCATAGTCTGCGTTTTCAATACAAATTCCATTGACTGGATGGATACGTTCTGTGTGATCAAACGTACGACTTGTCTATTACGATTAAGGTCAACGATTTGCAAAATTGGAAGACGAGTAATAAAGTGAACGAGTTGCAGCAGAACTTTTAAAAATCAAAACCTATTATTTTGGATAAATTCCAATAAATCTTCGTATCAAAAATCTCGATTATATTAATTCAAATCGATTATGAGATTAAATCAACTGCATTAACAAGAACCAACGACCATAAACTGTAATCGATCGTTTATAGTAACACGATTGAAAAATAAACAATTGACGGTAGGAATATTCTCGTAAAACTCTCGAAATTATCCGTGATTGTATGTACTTTAATGCGAAGCAAAAACTCAAATCCCCTTTAGCTAAATTGGAACAGCTTAATCAAGCAATACCGCATTTATGGAAGCGTTACATTTCCTAAATGATGTGGCAAATCAATTAGAAACAAGTTACGTTAAAATTATCCTAATTCCGAAAGCGATTTGCCAAGTAGTACATCAACAATTTTATTTTAAAATAAGCTTAGAGTGAAGGTGAAATAAAGGTCAGACGAATTTGCCTTAAAAAGAGAAAGTCCCATACGATATTTTTATTTGATTTTGTTTTAATATACTTCAAGCGAGGTTCGAAGCGTCGAGGAAACTATAAATTTTGGGGACATTAAAAGTTACCATCTTAAACGCGGTGTCAGGTTGCTACATCCGGTAAACGTATACATCGCTTCAGGGAATCTCAAAGATTATATTACGAGTTGAATGACGAAGCATTTGTTGAAATTGCCCGGCAACATTCCATTAGTTGGCTTAATTTCTTAAGTGGGAGATAAAATTTACTCTTTAATTTTAGGTTACTAGTATCAAGACTTCAGTATAATTCGGAGACGATTCTAAATTATTACATCAGACAGGTGCACTAACAGTGTCCAGCGCTCAATGAATCTTTTCATCTCCTCCGTATCTTCTCAAATTTCATGCCCTTTTTTATAAATGACTCGACCGCTTGTGCCACCAGGAAGAGTAATACGTATATTGTTTGTATACTCTATCAGTTTTAAGTTACCATTCAAAATACCTCATTGTTATCTGCTCTTATTACCCAAACGTATCATTCACACGTTTTTTCCAGGACGCATTTTTTATATTTCTTTGTTAAACAATTAAATAAATTGTTGATGCTTCCTTTTGTTCTGAGAAGATAATATTAAACAATGGTTTAATGGACGTGCTATTGTTATATTTCAACGACCTTTGAGTAACCTTTACCTGTTAAAATTTGTTGAACCAATTTAGAAACTAAACTAAATGAGAAAGTACAATTTTATTCATCGCTTTAGGAAATTGTTTATGCCCAGAATGTCAATCAAGTTCTCTGAATGACCTTGAATCACTTAGATTCTAAACGCAAAATTTCATCATGGCAATAGAGAAGTCAAGCACTACATATTTTGAATGTGCGATAAAAGTCGATAAACTGTAACAGACATAAATATGTATATATATTTTTTTGGAAAGCTGATATCTTATCGGACATTACAAATGATTTTTTTTACATTCGAGTAATGTGTGTATTTATCGAAAACAGGCCACTTTATAATTAACAAAGCGATAACATAACATAATAAACGGAGGGAATATAAGTTCTTTATTTACAACGTAATTAAATCTATAAATACAAAGTTCAGCTAAAATTTCCACGATCCATTAATAACTTCACGCAAAGTCCACGCAACCGCAGTAGTCGGTATTATTTAACACACATCCCTAATTACGGCTTGGAATTAGCTTTGATTGCTGAACGATCAAATTATTATTTTTCGCCAACATCTCTCATTGTCAACATAAAATGTATAATATAATACAGAAGAAAGTAAAATGGAATGTCCGCTGTTTTTAAGTTGGTGAAAGTTCTGTTGAATTATATTCGGTTTGACCCAGAATAACGACTGAAAAAATATGTTTTGGCGAAACTGGAGACATACTTGGTGATTCCGCATTCTATGAATAATTCAATTACACCAAAAATTTCGCGATAAACTTTACGAAGAATTAAAAAGCACGAATAAAGCGATTGAAACTCGCGCAATAAAGTCGAATGGAAACCATTTGCTTTCACTGAAAGTCGATAGTTCTGCTTTATGGAAATGCGTTAGTTTTCCGATGTCACAAGAGCGCAGTATTTACATTGTTTTATGGTCGTCATTGAAATGTATAACAGGCGTCGGGAATATCGATATCCATCCCTCGGCTTGGGTAAGTGCTCGCAAACTTTTATATTATCTCCCTCTTTGCCGTTCATTGTTCGGAAAAGCCAACGTCCTTGGTGGTGTCGTGAAAGTTTGTAAACTTGGAATGATGTTGCGACGTGTTTTGAGGAGAATGCGCAAAGTAGACCTTCAGCTTGGAAATTTATGATAGACGAACATTGAATTATAAAGTGACACTTGTTGGATGACGTATTGGGGTTCAGTTTCATATATCTATGGCGTTAACTTTTCGATACGTAAAATGTATTTTGCATTAACTGAAGTTTTCTGACCCTCAAATTTGTCGTTTCTTCGGTCTATGCCGCAGTTATACGGAATTATTGCTTGTTTGTACTATGTTTATTTTGATGCTAATGTTACTTAATTTGAAAATCTCTTATTTACTAGTGGTATAAAATTGTCCCAATTTATCATATCTTAATTACTACTTATAACCTGAATTCTTTTGATATTGTTACATTCTCTTAAGCGCCAATGTAATTTAGTATGCAAAAAAAGTTCGATAAGATAGAAGCGCTAGGAATGTTATTACGTTCTTTTGGAAATTTCATTTCATATGGAGCGAATCAATAAATAGTTCATATGCGCTAAAATTCCTAATCTATTATAATGCGAGTTTTATGTCCGTTTTTCTATGTTTTCTGTCTGTGATTATATTAAAAAAATTAAAATTTGATGGGTATAATCGGAACATTTCATACTTAAAATCTTGGGCTGTTATCCAGAAACCACGTACCTTTAATCGCGCAATGGGGTATCCTAGAATCATGAGCTTTTGAATATTTGCATTGTTTTAAATAGTTTCTGATTTATATGTGTGTTACTGATACTGCATAAAAGCAGTCATTGTGAGTATTTGAGAAATTTAAATTAATTAGATGTATTGTTTGTTTTATATTATTTGTACTTTAAATTCATGAAAAGATGGGATTTATTGGAAAAAGGAGCCAACAAATGCTCCAATACAGTATAAGATGTAATAAGTTTTAGACTAGTTGCAGTAGATACTCGTTCACAAACCTTGTTGGCAACATAGACTAAAATTCAACCATTCTAGTGATAACGACGATGCTATAAAAGTGCTTATGTTTTGATAAGGCGCCATCCGTATAAAATAAGTACGATAGTTTGTTGTACATGTTTCCTATTTAGAGTATATGTATAGTTCAAAGCTACATTTAAACTATACAAATATTTGCTTAAATATATCATCATATCACAAGTGAAGGCATTAAGTCAGAGGTTAGTGTATAACCACAATTTCTTACGAACAGATAACGGATATTATAGTTCGTCGGCGTTGTAAGGCGTAAGCGCACGTAACGTAAAACAAAATTGAAAATTACTTTGCATCTTTTCACGAAACAAAGTTTATTTTTAGTGAGAAGAAGATACATCCATTTTTAACGCAGCGCCGCATAATTACAGAGGATTCAAAACCGCTGGGGATTTTTACAAGTTTGAAAACAATTTATGGACGTAAAGTGGAACTTTCACATGATTTATTATCCGCTCAGGCCAAAGTAATCAAAAATAGATTTGCCTTTATAATGGCGTTATTTAGAAGACTGTTACTCAGTTGTTTTTTTGATATTACAGTAAATATTCATGACTATCTATAAATCGTGTAAGTTTGCATACATAAAGATTATAATTTAATAATTATATTGCATACAAAGTAGGTTGTTGTAGAGAGAGACAACTGTTTTTACGTGCAATATTTAACTTTCTTTCCTGTTTATTTGTTTCCGACAAAATTCAGATAATGGTTTTTCGCGTTCCTAGAAGTTTCCGTTTACTGCAAAATTTATGTAAATGTTCACCTAAAAGAATCGGTTTCAAGTCAATTGAAAAGGAATGCTTTTGAAATATAAATATAGAAATAGATGATGTGGAGGTTTAAAATCGCTGGCTGATTGTTTTAACATAGATCGCGCAGAACTGTAACTTTGAATTTCACTTGTACGATATGATTTAAGAGAAGGAATGCAGATGTGCCCGGAGGACATAAATTCTTTTATTATTCAAAAGTGCTTTTGTGCGGCCCATGATAATACCTGACGGTCTACGCCAGTCGGCAAATAAATTGCCTCCAATTAAACGAGTACAGCTTTTTCGTTGGCATTCAGCGAGCCGTCACGATTGCGTACCATAGTTGTTTATGAAACAAGGTCACATTGTTTTCCATAATATAATCACTATGTACTCATTATTGTCTGCGTTTGTATTGTTGCTGTTTCCAGTGACGTAACTTTTACAGAGTATACATATAATACACACATGGACAGTATTTGTGTGCTTTGTGTACGTACGTACTGTGTGTGTATTTACCAAATAAATTCTTATCTTTTGCTGGCTACTGAAACGTTTACATTTATGGTTATGTGTATTAACTGAATGTGACCTTTACACCTCAATGGTTATGCACAATGCAACAATAAAATTAATGGTTTATATTTTTAGTCGCTGTATGTATATTAATATTAGTGTTTTAGTTTTGCTAATTTGATAAATGAAATTCGCGTATTTATGGGAATTTACAGCGTGAATCTATGATTAAATTAATTTAAAATGATGAGTTTTTCAATGTAATGTTGCATTGTGCTGGATTTGGTCTCCACGGTATACATTATTTTTAAATATGAAACGTCCATAATACTACAAAACGCAGTTACAGTTTCAACTACAAATAAATCAAGTCGTTACGTGATATCGCAAATTTTATTGGTCGTGCCATAAAGATGCAATATATCTATCGCAGGTATGGAGTGAACATAAAAAACGGCTAGAGAATCCTGAAACGGTGCGGGCCCTTTATCGCGGGTGGATCGACGGTAATTTGAGCGAGTTGCAACGGTTCGTCGGCAGTCAGGGGTAACAAATGGTAGAGGAAGGGAAGCGTTTCTATGGAGACGACCCTAGTGTTACCGCTGCTGACTCACTCCGGCGGGTCTTTAATTGAACAGGACTCGGAATGTTTAGAAAAGGGACTACGAAAATACTTCAACTCTCGCCTCCAACTATTCAAAAACTATCCCCTTGAGATTGATCAGCTAGGGTTATTATCTTTTATAGCGTCAAAGAATGAAGTGAGTTTGGAATCTTTTAAAGTGAGTCACTGCACGATTTATTGGACCATTTCTTTGTGATGAGAAATGATTTTTACACCCTCTTTTTACTGCTGCTACATTATTACGAAAAATAAAGATTGCAGACCAAATCAAAGGCAATATCTTTCAACAAACTGTATGTTATACCTATCTATCTGGCATCTGCGTATGCAGAAAAACTAGATATAAGGTTCCAATACCAATCAAATGAAATTTATTTTAAATACGTGCATATGTATACACTTTTAATATTACAATATAGTTTATACGATTTATACAGCAGACAACCAATTGTTAAGATTCATGAAACAGAATAAATATAGAAAACAATTTATAAGACAAATTATCATACAAAAATACTTAGAAATCCCAACAGATAAATTGAATTGAAAAGCACCGCTTCTAGAATAAATGGTACGACTTAAAGACAATTCAAAATTATACTCCTAGATATAGGTCTATAAAAACTTCCCCATAAACTTTATGATAAAAATAATTGCAAAACACTGGACCTAAACTAAAAACTTTACAGATCTAAGTAAACAAGAGTTGGCTAAATTCAATATAATTCTAATCTTTAAGTTAACAACAAAGATCTTTACTAACAAATACAGAAAGCTAAATCAACAAGTAGAACATGAACAACTTGGTCTATAAAAGGAATATCAAAGAATGTAATAAAAATTTAACACATTTACGTTGATTTCAAGCTTCGGATTCTCCGATTTAGGTACCGTTTTGATTTATTTGATGCTATTTTAAACGTAATTTTGCGCTGTCTTAAACCTTGGTCTCTATTCACGAAAAAACTCGATAAAATATATTTTCACATACCTCTCTTTATGTTAATTTCTAATTGCTTAGGACGTTCTGGCTTCACTATAAGACGAAAATTGAAAATACAAAAACGGAATTTTTAAAACTAAAATTGAAAATTTTATTAGTAGCGATAATATCAGAACCATGTGTCAAATTTAGACAATGGAAAGCAATGGAACAGAAGAAAATTGATACTTAAATTATTTTTCAAAACTAACTCTCTAAGAACAAAGAGTTAAAGAGATACAATAGTCTCATGCATTTCTCTATTAGAAATGCATGAGACTTCTTCATGGACATTAAAAAGTAATAACATAGATTTTACTTTTAAAATAAAACAAATCTGCAAGAGATGATGCTACAAATAATTTACGATTTTAAAATCTATCAATTCAATTCCCTTGGCCGTTATCTTGAAAATCTCAATAACAGCTCAACGGAAATATGATGCATTTATAAGGAATGTAATTATTTCAACTTCTTGAAAGAACGTTCTCATTTTACGCACAGTAATGTCAGGGATGAAATTTAATAATTTAATCATAAAATTTACTGGGCGAATCACTTGGCCAATAATAATGCGGCGAAAAAAAATCAAGCGAGTTTTAAAATGCACGCAAGCGAAGCTTGCTTTGCGCGCCGCACAGATACAGAAATTTAAATTAAAATTTAAAAACATGGCCGCCCTTGCGTAATTTAGGTTCATATCCGCCCACACCGAACGCAATTTAATGTTCTCTACAAAATACACCTGCTAAAGACAGATTAGTCGTGGTGGAATTAATGCAAACGTTGCCCGGGAAATAGAAATTGCACATAGCATAACCTCATCCTCGCGTCCACAGAAAGCGAACACTGCAAACTTTATGTGGCTACCGACGCTAAAATTGTATACGCACGCATTCAAAGAGAAAAGTAATAAATTTATTCTACATCAGCACGAAACGCGGTCGCACCCGTCAAGGTCTTTTTTATTGTACTGCAGGCCGCCAGTAAAGGGCGTATTGTCATGCAAACATGCTTATAGAAGATTATGATTAATGCTTCTGCATTTCGTTTGCCCTGTGCGTGTTTTCAAATGTAAAAACGAAGCAACGGTCAGTCATTTTGTGTTTTATATTTCGCATACTTTGGCAATTACAGTACGTAACATTCAAAAATTATACGGGTTCCGGACAGAAAAGATTGCCTTAATCTCTGGAGCTTTAAAATTGCTTTATTACGTAGCAAATGAATGCAGGGGTTGCCTCCATAATAAATTTATGAGTTTTTTACGCAAGCGACCATTGATATGTATGACTAGATTATTAAATGAAAATACAAGTCGGTACTTTAAATTAATAATCTTGCGACTGGCAAGTATTTTTCAACGAGGATGTTGTTCAATTGTAAAGACCTGAGCACAATTGATTGAAAAACATTTTTCTTCCGGAAGTTCGACTATTCTCTGCCAAAGAACTTTGTTCATATTGCATTATGCGAGAGACTATCTAAATTTGGATAATTTAGTAGGACTGAAAGTTTACAAACATTTTTATTCTTTAATGAAGCAACTAAATAAGTGTAGGCGAAATCGTTGAGAGGGTTCGCAAACACAAATAAATAGTGATTTGAAAATCCAATAGTCAAAAATTCCAAAAATATGATCATTTGGGGTGTCTCGAGGACTACACACATACAGTTCTTGTAATATCTTGTTTATTTTTAAAAAGTGTACACATAACTTTTCGCCATTTGACAAAAGTTGGCGCCACCGGTAAGTTTTGGTTTAAGTTGTTCGATATAAAACATAATTATCATAACGTTGGACATCTATCCATAATATAAACTAAAAATATTTGTGATGTATATTCTTAGTGCGCAAAAATATCTAGCTTTAATTTACTTCTTCGTTGTTGTGACTGGTATCAAAGTTTAAAAAATGTGACTTTGATATCAAAGATAAAAATCGTAGCGGAAGGCCAAAACTGTACGAAGTGGCGGAATTGGAAGTATTGTTGGATCAACATTCGTGCCAAACGCAAAAAGAGCTTACACTTATAGTAGGAGTAGCTGAGCAAGAAGTTTTACATCGGTTGAAATCATTAGGAATGCTTGAAAACAATAACATTGGGGCCCATGTAGACCTACATTGAGAAATAATAAATGTTGGTTTTTGACATGTCAAATGCTGCTTTTCAGGCATAACTGAAAGAGTTTTCTTTACTATATGGCGATGAAAAATGGATCCACTATAATAATCCAAACAGAAACAAATTATGGGGAGCACTTGGCCATACTGCAACATCTTCAACTAAGTCAAATATTCGTGGAAAAAAGCTCTTATTGTGTATTTAGTACGATCAGCTTGGTGTCGTGTATTATGAGTTGCTTAAACCAAAGGAAACCATTATTGGAGTGTTTTTTAACAAGCACAGTTGATGAAATTGAGTCGAACACACAAGGAAAAGCGCCAGGATTACTATATTCCAGACAAAATTATACTCCTGTATGATGTTGTTCGTCTGACTATTGCGGCGTCGGTCAAATTCTATTTGGAAACACCCAAATGGCATATTTTATCCTACCTGCCGTAATCACCAGACATTGTCCCTTCTAATTTTTACTTGTTTCGATCGGTGGCGCAAGGTCTGTCTGAGCATCATTTCACATTATATAAGGATACCAAAAATTGGGACGATTCATTAATAGTCAAAGAAGATGAATCATTCTTCCGTCGCGGTATCCCTATGCTGCCAAAAAAGATAGAAACATAGTGGACAAAACTTAAGAAAAAACATTTGGTGCGTTCTTTCATAATAGATGCCTAATTTTAGCGAAAACAAACGCGGAATCTTATTATTACACTTTTTACATTGAGTGAGATCACGCAGGGACTCCTATTGGGCATTTAGGGGTACCAAATATTTTTTATTTTCAATCTTTTTCTAGTTTTAAATAAAGCATCGTTTCATAAAAAGGTAGACTTCTTGCTGTATAAAAACCTTAAAATTATTGTATTTGAATGTCAACAATAAATGCATCCTCAGGGCACATTGAGGGTTACTTTCGTGAACAGGCTGATTCTAAGAATACACCTTACTAAAACCACTTTTTCTCGTATATACTTAAACTTTCCTTGCAGTTTTGTTTGCAAATAACCTACCTTATTGTGTGAAAAGCTTGTTTTGTTTGAGGAAGTTGTTAATGATGTCAAAAGTTGTTAGTTGCACATTTTAACACTTAAATTCTTTGAAACATTGTCTTTGATTACCCTGAGATATGTAATGGAAACTTAATCCAGCTATTTAATTGCTTTTGGAGGCAAGTATGCACCAACTAGAATGTCTTATCTCAATGCTGCTACTCATTCTAAAGTGTTTGTTTTATATGCAATAAAGTCATAAACACCGCAACTGATACACCTGATATGGCTTTCTGGAATGATGTCAAATACCAATTCTAGTACATTCAGTTAGGTACAAAACCAAATGAGCTTTAAAAACGATTTCGTCCGGTCAAACAAAATGTTATCGTTTAAAAAATTGATCAGGCTCTCCAAATTTCCTAAAATTAAGGGCATCACTACGAATGATTTGTAAGAGCATTTACGTCCAGACTAAGCATACAAAGGATATGCACCGATAACATAGGATAATACATATAATTGCAACGAGTCATCGACACAGAACGAAAGGCTATTAATCGTCGTGACTACGCGATCCCCAACAAAGAAACGGGTTTCAACCTCAACAACTGCTGAACGAGAAGTTATCCTGGGGCCATCGGGATGGGCAGAGGCAGCAGTTCTATTATTTATACATATCACGACGAAACCATTACCTAGCTATACCTTCGGGTGAGTCAAGGTTACACTTCGAAACGGATAGATAACCATCTACAATGGCCAACCAGACGTTCACTCGAAACTCTTCTGAAACAATTCGAAATAATTCTTCCAGTCGACAGATTCATTTTACCGTTTCCACGCATCTTTCACTCATTCAGGTAGGTGCACAGCTGTCATGCTCTTTAGACTGCGTCGTTAAACGTTTAACTTGTTCAGCAGCGCTTGGTATCTGTGACTATGTATTCGCCGATTATTTCGTCATGTGATCCAATTATGTGTAATTGGTGTGCATATTTGAACTGTTGCCACCTTCACCGTAGAACGTGACCGTGATGGCAAACACGGAGTTATTATTACGTCCGTTCTTCGCTTGGAAAAGGATCACGAGCATCACGTTTATCTTCCGTGACTTGAAATGTATTTTCTGGCGATTATTATATATCACAGCGAAAGGAATTTCAAACTTACGCCGTCACGTCTTATGTTTGTCAAATTTTCCTGTTGACAAAGAATTTTCTACAATTTCCCCATAACGCACGTAAGTACAGCGTCACTTTGTTAGGCGTTTAAGCCAATTAATGGAAAATATTAGTGTTTTTAAGCAGGCCCTCTTAATAGCGATTGAATTTAAAGCCTGAGGTGCCCATGAATTGTTAACAAACTGCGCGCTGCTGCTATTCGACATGCTCGTATGTTTCAGCACAGACACGATAATTAGACGTTTTAATTTTAAGATCCATCATGGCGTAATCTTGAATAAACATTGTGGAACGTTGAAATTATTTGTTTGGCGAATACATTCCTACTAATTGCAATGTAAATATATTAGCGCGTTAGCTAAAGTGAGCAAAAAGGAGCATTTTTAGCGGAAAGTTGAACGACCTAAATAAATAGGCAATGAAGCATAAAAGTTTTATATTATCGAGCGGAAACGTTTCAACACTTGCAATCCGGTGGTCATTCTACAGAGAGAGAGAGGGAGAAAACGAGAAAAAGACAAGACCAGAGACCATTAAATCGTTAATGACCAGTTACATAAACCTCAATAACGACAGTAGATATCAGACAGAAAATATATTACTAACTGTTGCGTGATGTCAAGTTACACATCAACTAAATCATTCGTGAAATAAATAAAGAAATAGAAAAGTTATGTGCCCTACGTGACAAATTACTCCGTTTATCTTCTAATTTCAAGGTTTCTAAATCCAGTACGCAATAAAACTAAAGTAGTGCCAATTTAAAGCTAAGAAATACATGATTCGGAATTGTAAGTTGGCATTAAAATAAGGAGACTAAAATGTCTAATCTATTATTTGGCAGCCATTTTGTGTCGCGGAAATTTCGCTTTGTAATGTATACAGTTCTCGTGTTATGTTAAATACGAGTTGTAAGTTGAGAGTTGGCGGAGTGCCAGACCAACGTTACGTTGTCAGAATAAAGATGAAAACTAATTACACCAGAGATAAATAACTCTATAATTCATTAGTCAAAATTTCTCTTGAAGTAATAGATAACTTGACCTTGCTTGACATTGACGTCAAAGTTGTTGTTGCACCACAACATCTCAAATCCTGTCATCACCATATTGAAGCTTTGTATACATATTTGATTTGTAAGCCTTTTAAACGCGACGCATAAATATTTTAAAGTATGAATTTATTTGCAACAGTTTGAATACTTCTCTTATAAAAAGTGTGTTATGTAGATTAAAATAAACTAATAGTGTAGAGACTGCTAATAAACACAGTTTCTGTATAGGCCAGATGTCAAGCCAAACAGCCCACGCCTCAAGTTATTTACAAACTTGACCGTTACGATGCACCCTAGCAATTTGAAACATCTATTTTTAAAACAGCTCATTACGTTTGCTTGTAGGCATCCTCTTTATGCGCCACTGCAGCAACCTTCCAACAGCAGTTTGTTATTGGTGTGCTGAAGTCCAAGATTCGTGATTGATAACTTCCTGACCCACGCGTTCATTGTCTTGATTCTTTTGACCCTTGACAGAGAATTGTGACCTAGGGTCGTTGATCACCTTCTTCCTCCTTCATATGCACACCGGCAAGTCATCATGCCGGAGTCACGAATAACTTTAATTTCAAACTCGATAAGCGGTTTGTGGACGTATTTATTATCGTGCTAGTTAAGATTGTATCTTCTTATCGCTAATAAATGTAAAAACTTATTTAGGAGTTACTCGCCGAAACCCCATTCAAATTTATACCGAATAATCCAATCCAAAGCAACAATAAACGTTCTAACCTAATTTCCTCGTTGCAAACATTTCATTATACGCATACTTTTGTTTATTCGCTTATGTAGTGTGATCACTACATTTTGTGATCAAAATCTGTAAGAGTTGACTACATACCTTTATCTGGAGGTTCTGGCGAAGTTTGTGTAACGACGGTATCCGAAGGCAATGATGGTTTTCCAGTGCGAGTCTTTCTGGTATTTCCGGCAGGAGTGTTAGTTATTCCCGAAAGTCCACGTGGAATTCTCGGCTGAAAAATACAAAATATTTTGCTATCATTTTTATTTTACTGGAAAAGAAAAAGCGATATCAGCTTACTTATGAGCTCGAGAAAATTAAACCTAAGCTTATTTATTAACTAATGTAGAATTTGTAATTCAGATGAAGGGAACGATTTAAATTATATTTGCCATATATATTATTTTTAACCGTTTCCATTGTATTGGATTGCCGGGAAAGTCCTGTCGCATTTTATTACCTGTCGAAACAATCTGATAAAAGGAGTCATGTGGGGTTTTATTATTTAGCGCACTTCTCGTGGGATATAAGTGGATTAGTTTTAATATCCTTCATCACTTAGTTGTAAAGGATACAGTAAATAATAGTAGCAATGAATAAAGTCCATTCAAGATATTGCATATGGAAGCGAGTTTTACAATGGAAATAACGCATCTGTCTGTGATACGTTAAGAAGTAAAATTGTAAATGTTTTGACCTGCAAAAGAATGATTATCAAATTTTGTAGCGAAATTTCAATTCTAGAGAAATCCACACGACTAGAGCAATTGTAGAGACTCGATATCTATTATTCGAGTTCTTCCATTTACACATACCGAATACTTTTCTCTGGGATGGAAAGATTTTAGAAGCCCAGGATTTCCACAAGCTAATATATCTGAAGATGGGTCTTGGAATTTTCTTTTTCATCCACTCTTTTTCCATATCCTCGATTTGTGCTACTTGTGCAATTTAATCCTGACATTATTTTTGTACATAAGATGCCGGATACTAAATGATGGGTCTCCGTTCCTTGTATTGAATGTGTCAGCAGAGTTTTTAGAAATTTGTCTTGGAGCATTGTTTCTAGCCATATTCGCTTCGGACCTTTTATTATTGATATTATGTTGGGTTCTGTGAGTATCCCTATCACTTCTCTGTTTGTTTTTTGCATCCAACTGCTATTTTTCTACCGTTCATTTTCTTTTAGCTTTGGCTCCCATACTTTGAGTATGCTCAGTTCATGCCAAGTTTTATATGCATATATGAGTACAGGCTTTGTCAGTGTTTGGTATATTTTTAGATAACAAATCGGTTAAAGAGTCAGTTGAATGCAGTCATTCCAACGCTTCTCTAACATTTCGATACCGATTTTATCGTTGTCCTCAAATTAGGCTTCTGTTTTAGCTAATACATCTTAATTGGAACCGAACCTCTTCCTGAGGACTGCGAATTAATGGCTGGGAGTTATGTTTAAGGAGTACGGCGAGTGCGGAATGAATTTAAAGTGTATTCCGTGCAATTTGGTGATGGTACTTGTGACACTTCGTATAATCTTTTTTAGCCGTTCTTATTTTGATGCCTGTAATGCCACTATTTAAAAGTTGTACCTTATAAGGCATCAGTTAGTAGTCTCAAAATGCACATAAAGCAATATTTGTCAAATAGGCATATGTCGACGTTAAAAGCCGAAGACAATGGAAAAGCATCAATTGAAGGCGTAGTAAGACGGGAAAATAAAATGAATATGTAATATAGAAATCGAAATATTTACAACGCTTAACACGCACATAAAGTGTTATACTTTTCATAGTTGTCAGGTTCTTTGTGACACCAACGAGCGCGGTAAAGTCTTGTAGAAAATAACACGACAATAAATTGGGAAACTTGATACACATAAAAAAGGATATTCCTTAAATGCATCGTGCTTTGGCTTAATATTTCCAAAACGTAATACGATATTATTCACCCTTTCTGATTGAATGATATTTGATATCGCGCTCTAGAAAAAACTGGCGATATAATTGTTCCTAAAGTTCAGTAAGTTCAAAACCGAGCTGGCCTGCTTGGTTATGTGCAACAGTCGCCATAAATTTTCTGTTGGTTTCGCATAAAATAATCAGTAAATATTGCGCTAATAAAGCGTCAGTTTAACTGGAAATTAATCATGGATTTTGCTTGTCGTATTTCGTGAGCTAAGCACGATCAAATTGTGTCGCATATGCATATTATGTATATTTGCAACATTTACTGAACCATAAGATTGTGCTTACGATATATTCGTGCAAGGTCAGGCCTTTAGAAGAAATTCAACGATAAGTCGGGTGCTGTTTAAGCATAAATAATGCAATCTACGTGTAAGCGTATAAAATGCAAATCAGTTCACTCGATGGATTTCTAAACACTTCAACAAATTTCTTTTTCGCGGAACAAAAACTATGTTACGTAAATTTTTAGGGCAAAAAATGGAATGTTAATGGAATTAATTTTCGCACGCCGGCAGCGGATTTTGATTATGGTTAATAACCTTCACGCGTGCATATTTTTTGTTGTAGAATCGGTAAAAAATAGGTTTTATTCAATTTCCAAATATTTGATACAGTAATCACGAAAAATTGAAACAGCCGCTCAGTTTTTTGTCTTCGACTCGTTCAAACGTAGGTTGGAACTAATTTCCATTTTAAGTACGGCTTAGTGCAAGCCAACAAACGAGGCTGCATTTAATTTATTCCATTCTCGTTTATGGAAGTAACGACTCATGCTCCATTAATCTTTCTAGTGGGCAAACCGGTTCATGTCAGATAATGCATAACTTCAGTACTTATTTCTTATCGATTTATAAATATAATTGTAGCTAAGCATAACTGCTCTTGGGTAGACATTTTCTTTGAGATTGAAGACTTTGTTAGTTTAGGTTCAAATAGAAGTTCATTTATATGAAAAGTGATAGAAAAATAAGCATTATGCAATCAATGCATCCCGTGCCTAATCACGATGTAGCATCTCGTCTAATTAAACGATAAATTACATTTAAACAATGTAAATATGTGATGATTATTGCGAACCATGGTATTGTCTGGCTACTAAAGGAGCTGAAGATGGGATAATTGGCAATCAATTTGTTTTATTTAACCAAGGAAAACCCGACAATACCACACTAGTACAACATTAAAATCTAATGGAAAACGCGATTGGTGTCAATTACAGCCCAGGTGCAAAAATACGTGCATTTGAACATCGGTAATTAATTTCAATGAGGCCACTACAAGGAAGTTTGCTTAGTCGTAATTATCTTTGGGTCTGTGAGTTCATGCTAACCGGCGTAATTGGCAGCCTTTATTATAAGCGAACTTTTCGAATGTAGAAAACAATGCAACAATGGTATCTGATTGGGGAGCAAGGTTTATCCATTTCAAAGTGTTTTGACAGATGCTATTTTTAAATGGAGTTTCCTACTTTTGCTGAGCAAAATAGATAGAGCCGGCGTACACTTGGCAAGTAGTCAAGATATAAATCTAAATTAAGACGTTTCAATTGCAGTTATTTGTGGCCTGATAGTGACAAAGCAATTTTTTGGTAATGTAGTGATAATGACGTTGGTGGAGGAGCCAATAAACTGAAAAGTGACGAGGCAAAGGTCGCGACTAGCGTTAAAAAATCTTGGGGCTATGCATCAACGTTGATTGAATTGCAGATGATAACACCAATTGATCGTTGAGTAGTTAACCTTCCCTTGGTTACTACCGATTATTCTCAGAACACCGATTGCTCTCGTGCATAACTTACCTTTGTTGTTTGATTAAATTTTCCGCAGAGTTGTGTTGAATAATTCTTGCTAATTTACGTCGCAGACATGACCAAAAAGCTATGCTATTTCTTTAGATTATTAGTGTTTGGCAGTCCAACTATCTACTGTTTGTGTTCTGGAAATTCCGGTTTTTATTATTGATAATAATTTCTTATCCCATAACCGCAGATAAAAATTGTCTGGTTAAACTCGTTAAACGAAACCAGTTTTTATGGGTCTATAAAAAGAATTAAAACATTGAACTTTTCTCTATGTGCATATCATGGAAATGCTCACGATATCTTCACTTCGTTGTTTTGATAGTAAGCGTGAAGGTTACGCGAAGGTTAAAATGCCAACAAGTAATATATTTTTAAACATTCTTATTAGCAGCTCGTGGGTCGATTAAATTTAATACGAAATTTCCATCGGTGCATAAACAATACCCATGATTCATTTACCTCAATAAATTACGTAAATGAATACGCATATGTCGGATAACAGAAAATGCGACACCTGTCTGGATTTTTTGATGTTAGCCTGCAAATGCACTTTTCCTAACTGTTCTAGCAAAAAATTGCACAAAGTCTTAAAAACGGATTAGAAAAAGTGTACATTTCAAATATTTAAACTCGGATACATATTTTTGAAGTTTGTTTATGGCCTCAACATAGTTACCAGCTTGATTTGATTTTAATTTCGGTATGCGCTGCTTTATATCCCCATAAAATAAATACTATGTAATAGTTGTTCAGCTTGAAACGTCTGTGAAGGTCATGGAAAGGTCATGTAATTTATAAGGCAAAGACCTTTCATTAATTTTGATTCTTTGATTACTTCGAAAGGCAAGAAAAACAGTTGGTATCGTCTTGTTTACAATGCATTATTAGTCGTAATGTGTATAATGATTACCTTCAATTTACTAGACGATAATTGATTAATTAGATAAAAAGTTCTAGCGCTTTAAATTCGAAATATCGATTTCAATCACCAGTAGCAGAGTATGCGTCAACAGCTTTATGCAAATAAAAAAGTAGTAAATCATCAAATATTTCATTTAACCCTTGGAACGTAAACATAATTTATTAGGGAGGGGTGGAGCTAGCGACTGCCGGCGGCGGGGATGTTTACGGTGCACACTTGTAATGTGAATTGATGCACATAGGGGTCGTGAAGTTTTGGACTTACTCCCCAGAGTTCGAAGGACGAGTACCTGGCACGTATATTGCGCATCGTCAGCGATGTGCAGCAAGGTGTAACAAAACAATTGTGTAGTGTTCCGTTTGAATGAATGCCGTTGTCAATAATAAAGTCTGCGCCATCGAGAAAGCCATCGAGTGTTCCAACTTATAATTAATTACATTCCCCGTCTGCCGCAACTTTCGTCCAGCGCCCTCGACCCGCCTAAAATGTAATTACCGGACTCCCTTCAACTTCCCGCCCTCTCTTTCCCTGGACCCCTACAACAACCATTATATGGATCAGATAACCGAGGCAATCGAAGGCTTCATTCCGAGCATTATAAAAAATGCACAGCCATTAAAATTGATTTTCCCCGGGTGGATTGGACCGTTTGTCTTCAAGTTATACCTTTCAGGAGATTTATGTGTTTTTCATGCGCGGTGCCGTTTCAAGGTTATAAGTAACTCCGGTTTCTACTCAAAAAAACTTGTTTGAACTTGTGCAATCCATTCGCGAAATGGCCGCTGCCTCACACTATACAAGTTTAACCAGTCCAGGAAACATTTTGCGCTCGAAAGATAATTAGGATAAAGTATAATTGAAAGATTGAATTGCTCTTAACGACCGGTGGACGCAGATACGTTCACGAAAAAAAAGGAAGTACACCGGAAACGTAGCAAAATGTTGTCAACTCCAAGCAAGGCTAGTTTTATGTTCATAGTTTAATAAAGGTAGCAGCCATTTTATAATCGTTACGAATACCGTTCCGTAAGTGCCTGAAAACTAACAGCAATAAGTATGTTAATGAATACTTACTTATGTAGATAAGCGTCCTAGATTAAAGTACGTAAAAAACAAGTTCACCTATTATCCATAAACACTTGTATGTATTGCACAAGTTTGTAATGATGATAATAATAATAATGTGGTTCGCGGTGGGGGTCACCAATCACAATCACTAACACCTATAAATAAACGGAATTCCGATGATGGACGCATTTATCCGAAATTATCCTTGGAGAAGGTTGTGTATTATGTATGTACATGTAAAACCTGGCGCGAAACAAAGAGCACCACTATAAAGCTCTGCCGGTTTATGCAGCGCAACGTAGCGTCTGGGCGGAGAGCACAGTGCGGCTGGGCAGGGCCGCCACGGTTAGAAACACGGGGAGAAGTCGGGGCGCAGCCGCCGAGTTCCTCCGACATCTGCTCTTCTGCTCGCGGAACTTTGTATATGTCTGTGTCTGTGTGTGTGCGTATACCAAAGTTACTTTCATCGCTTATTCAACCCCGATACTCTGGACTACATCTAAATACAATAAATGCGCCCCCCGGTGAAATTCTCCGGGATCGAGATATCGCAAAGTCCGGTCGCTCTCTCCTATTGATTTTAGGGTCGGAGAATCGGCATCGGCCAAATACACACATTGCTCTCGCGTTCCATTCTACTTTCCTCCGTTTCTATCTTTCTCTTTCCACCAGTCGTGGAAGGCGGCAAATTCGCTACTGAATTCTTAACAATCTTATTGCGTTTACACAATTGACTTATTTTGAGAAGGATCGCAGATCACTTCTATACGTAGCAAATTTCATGCCATTACGGCTTTTCAGAGCCGACTAACACCATTTTCTCCTTGACATTTGACATTTCTACAATACTAAAAATCAACGGTGAGATGAGCTTTACTATTATATTGCCATTGTACAGTCCGATGAATTTTTCATGATGGCTCTAAATTCCATTATGAAGTTTATATATCGTGAGATCAGGAGAACTTGATGGGGATTCTACGTAATCAAAGATTAGCATTTTTTAATCCATCACCGACACATCAGAGCAAGTAGCAACATATACTAATGACTACTTCCACTTTAAGCGAATTCTCGACGTGATTTTTTGATTGCGATGTTAGTTTTCTTCAATTCCATCTATTATGACAATATCTATGTACTGTCCTTGACGAAAGTCAAAGGGGGTCGATATTTTCCGTTTTCTAGATACTCGCTAACACAGCCAGCATCAGGGTTGGTAACCGAGATATTAATACACGGCACATATTGAAAACTACTCACTTATTGAAATCTCCCTCCGTCAGAGGTATACCAGGGGTGGTTTAATGGTCATGTCAAAGAATCGCGCTTGGATTTCTCACTTATAGCTACTGAACTCATAAAAGATTAATTATTAAAAAAAGCACTTTGGAGAAAAGTTTATTGTTTACTCCTTACCAAATAGTAACAAATGTACCCTAATGTAAGAGAATTTGATAAATACCATTTATGTTTATGCAACGAGTGCAGTCAAGAAACTATATCGAATTATTTCTACATGTTAAAAATCGGAAGGAAATTTAACAACGCTAAACTTTGTACTGACTAAATGGTATATACTCAAACCCGACATTTTGAAAATGAATCAATATTGACATCATCTATAACAGTGAATTTGTAGATGATGCGTTCCTATGCGACTAAATGAAATTTTTTAATATGCTGATTTAAAAAATATTTTGCACACACAACGACGCCTTTATAAAAACTCATAATCAAAGCTCATCTAAATCACAAGGTAATTTTTTTTAAGATTCAATTATTTTTAGTGGATCACATTTATCAGACAGAACGAGACCTCGAAATTACTTTTTTTCACCTCAAGAAAGATGATTATACATCGCAAACCAAGTCATATTTGCTATGTGAAAACTGTTGTATAAGAAATTGCAAAAATAAGACTGTAGACAATAAGCTGTTACTGATTGCATTTTATACATGTGAAATAAAAAACAAAATTTCTGTAATAAGTGGATTATTTATTAAAACCATAGCACAGTCAGAAAATGTAATGTACTCTAAATGAGAAAAAGAAAATTGTTACGGTTAAAAGGAAAGTTATAATTAATCCGAAACAGTTACTGTCGACAAACAAATTTTAAGGCGATTCTGGCAATGAGGGTCCACAAATATCGAGGTGTTAAAAGAAAGAAAATATTATATACCAATTCCAGAACAAATAATAAATGGTAAGACTGTTTAATTTCAAAGTAAACAAATAGTAAAATTGATGTAAATGAAAGCTAGTGTTGAATTTATGTCAACTTAGACTAAAATTTAAGCAAACAGCTCCGCTTCACTTGCTTTTGTGGTTCGAATTTGTCCTGTTTTTGTGCTTTATTAAATTATAGGTGAGCTCTCACTTTTCTCTTTGTTTACTATATATCGATTATTTTTGTTTTCGTCTTTTATTAGTTCAGGCCATTTGCATGTTAAGAAAAATGCGATTCTTGTAATGATTCAGTATTTTAAGTGTAGACAAGGTGGTTCTTAGAAAAACCGAATAATCGCGTGATTTTTAATATTTACCGTGCATTACCATCTCGGTACTTAATATAATAATTTTTGGCATTGTGCGAGCAGGTTAGCTAAAAAATCCGAATTGCATTAATGAAATTTGACGAATGCTAGGATAGTAAAAGTTAAGAGCTCTGCTAACTTATGGCTTAAATTGTATGTAAAAAAGTGATAGCTAAGCAGAATTCAAAACTAGGTAAATTACTGCTTTAAACACAGGCTTTCGATTGATATTGTTCGCACAGACACCAGAAACATTTAACAACGTTTTCATAAACAGCTCGTTTTAAATTGCCTACCATTTTACATTTTGAAAATACTTCTAAGACTTCACACACATTTAAGTTTGCCAAAAAATGGCTACCTGCATGTTGCGATTGAAATTGTCTGCTGTAAAACAATATCATCGTAAAGATGGTTAATTGATATATTATTTATAATATTGAAATATTTCCTATTTTGAATAGGCATTATACATCTTTTTTCCAGTTACAATTTCGAGTTTTGAGCCGAATAAGCGCCATTTACGAGAGCTTTTAAGTTTCACCTTTAATTTAACGATTGTTTCTAAAAGTATGGGGAGATTTTCTTGATAATCAAAGTCAAGCTACAGGCTAGTCATTTTTTTCATATTTAAAGATTGTAAATTTTGAAGAACAATCACAATAAAAAAAGGTACAACCGTGGATTAGATTCGACTTTAATGAGAGAATAAGCAATACTAAGTTGTCTAATAAGTTTTGCGGTTCAATAAGTAAAACAATTTTATGGTTTGAAATTCACTTTATATTTCAGTATAGTCTCCCTGAACATCAATACACTTGTTCCAATGAGATTACAGTTTATGAATTCCATTCCAGAAGTGAGAATTTATGAGGGCTGCAAAATTCGCTTATAAATCTGTTATGACCTCATCATTTAATGAAAACCACTTTCCACGCAAGCATTTTTTTAGGTCTAGAAACAGATATAAGGCATTAAGGGCAAAATCTAGTGAATACGATTGAATGCTTCAACAATTCGAACTATAATTAATGGATATTATCCATTATCAACATGCTCTTGTGACAAGGTGGAACGTCCTGACGAAAAAAGATGACGTCTTATGCAAATCGTGTCTTATTTTTCCTTCACCTGGTCTAAGAGGACACGATAATATTCAAAATTTATTGTTTTACCCGTTTGCAAGTAATCCACAAACAACATTCCTTTCGGTTTCCAAAAAAAACTGATTCTAACACCTTCTGGACACGGATTCGGAGTCGAAGAACCAGGTTCACACCATTCTTGAGCCTCTTGCTTTGAATCAGTATCATGGTGATGGACCCAAGTCACAGCCATAGTGATGACTCGACGCACAAAATCTACTTTATCTTTTCGAAAACGCACTAAATGTTGCTGAGAAAGTCACATTCGAATGTGTTTTTGATTGTTAGCGAATGCGGCACCTTATAAGATGCCAATGGCTTTCACTCACTCTCTTTCAGTCAGACGATTTTTCAGTACAAAATCCTGCATTTTTCTACGATTTCCGGTGATGTTATTTTTGCTCGTCCTTGACGTAAATCGTGTTCAAGGCTTGTACGACCACGTTTAAATTCAGCAACTCATCTTTCTACTGTACTAAATGAAGGCAAAAAGTCCTTACACAGTTTCAATATTCGTTCATCAATTTCCATTGCTTTTAAACCTTCTAAATATAAAAATTCAATCACTGCACGATAGTTAATTTTTCCATTGTAAAAAAATACTATAGCACGGCGATACTAAATGGCTTGTAAACAAAGAATGGATTGGCAGATTAAAAATAAAAGACACATACGAAGACACATATGAAGAGTGTAACACCATAACAAAAAAAAAATTAGCCTAGTAGCAATGCCCTTTCTTATAAATTCGAAAACTTTATGAGCACCCTAATGTTAATGCAAGGTGACCTAAAATTTGGATGACCTATTGACTCACATTATGTAATTCTCACCCTGTACCTGTGTTGTATCAGCTCATCCTGTAATCCAACTAATATTATTGTTATGAAACTGCACTGTATATTTTACACGGTCTAATAACTTAGATATTAGGAAAATTAAACGCCATGGTTCATAATGAAGTTTCTAATTTGCGTTGACTATTCAAATATACAGTTTAAATAAAAAATTTCCTATGCTTATAAGCCATACGTTATAAAAATATATTTCAATAATGTATAGGTTATAATATAGTTAAAATAAATAAATCGCAATTAAATTATCTTTTATATGTACAGTAGTATGAGTATTTTAATCTGAAACATCGAAAGTTCACGACCGGTAATAAATTTTATATTATTCTATTCACGGCACCTAGGTTGTCTAAAAGAACGCAAAAAGTAATAAACGTAATCGGATTCCGAATTTGCTTTTCATCCCTTGTAATTGATTCTCTGTGTATCCGAATTCAGAAATGATGCGGCACTTAGTATTCGGCGGAGGATTGATGTAAAGACGCATTCCTCACGAATGTGGAGCTCGAAAGCTTCAGGGTAGGACGCAACCACCCATTATTCTCCTACATACTGCTTCGACCGTTTCCATTCACGTCGACCCTTCAGGGTCGTAAGTAAGCATTCATAAGCGTAGAACGGATTCAGTTTACTTGTTTATACATCAAATTACCTTTGGTATTTGCAGACATTTTTAAAAATATATGGAAAATGAATGTAAACTGGGTAAATGTTATGTATTAATCAAAACACAGAGAGGAGATGAAAGTTTCAAAACTCTTCCTACATGATTTTTAATATTCCATAAAAAAACTGCAGAATCTATACGATTACTTGGAAGATGCAACAAAGATAATTATAATTTGATTATAATTTATTGTTTTGACCTTTTCTAATTCACCAAGCAACTATAAATAGCCGACATATATTTATTGTTTGAAAATTATATTGAGTACCATATGGCTAACTTCAAATTCTATCACATTACCCACAATAATGATTATTGAGTTACCGCGTAAATGTCATCATCTATATATAACAATATTTTAATACAATTTATACGGAGTTTTGACATCAATATTGTGTACTTAACATTAAATCGCTGATATCTCATAAAGTTTTGTAGCTTTTTCAAAGTAAGATTAAATCACATAAAATATTCTCTTTTACAGATTGCAATACCGTCAGAACAGCTCGGCTTCGTTTTTCATCGTAACGACAGTAGATGAGATGCATTTAAGTTTAATTAAATATAAGGCTTCCTTTATCAACGTCCAAAATAAAAATCTAAAGTGCAATTAGCTGCAGGAAAGTAAGTACGTTTTTCTTCCTGTTCCAGTAATAAATTAATTCTGATAAAAACACTTGAGACCGTTCCGACCCATAAGCACGGCGTGTTGTAGCTGAAGTGAAGCCACAAATCTCTTGGGTCTGACAAGTTGGACAAAGCTCGGATATCCCGGCCGAAAAAGGAGAAGCGAGAGAAGAAAACAGGTAGACCCTGACATGGCAGACGATCTTGTCCCCTATCTAATAACAAGTCAAAGAAGGTGCCATTATAAACTTGAATAATCTACTATTTCTTCAACAGGTGTAACGGTAAGATACTCGTTTGGAGGACAAAGAAAGGTCATCAACCTGTACACAAATTATCTGGTAGCAGCAGTTGGAATAGTAAAAAATGCGACATTAGCGTTAGATAGGCGTCTTGTTTATTGCCTCCATGAGTAATGGGACATATGTTGCACGTCAAACTACTTTCACGTATCAGCAAATAATATTCAGGAAATTAGGCAGACGCGAGAATGGAAGGCTTATAAATGGTAGTTATGAATTAATGATTAAACAATGTTTGCTCGATAGTGTGTGTGTGTGTGTGAAATTACACAAAACTAGCTCTTTTTATCGTAAAAAGCAGTCCAGGGTTTACAGTTAATTGTTAATATACATTTCGATTTAAGGACTATTAAAATTTGCTTATGCCCTGCTATATAATTTTATTACATGCCTGACTGCAGTTGCAATGCATTTCCCTAAAAATAATGCGAATCCATCTTCTACCTTCTGCTACTCCTCGACGCTTACTTTAAATGCAGCCTTGGCAATATAAACTTTTATGCGAATGTACAGTTTTATGGAAGACTTGATTTATTAACGCATTGCCATATTTTTAAAATTCATGAACTATTACAGAAAGCACTTGTCTTCATTTTGTATACTAGTTCAGCGCACCCAATTTTAGAGTAAATATGTGGCAGGCTGCTAAAGTGAAAATATACTGACAATAAAGTGGCCATTACGTAAACGAACAATGTTTTATTTGATATATTTTTTGTTTTTAGCAGGCAGTTTGCTGGCGAATGGACTTTTAATCTATTTTTACATTGTTTTGACTATTTTTAAAATAAATTTTCGCGGGCGTACAGAGCATCCTGCTGTATAAATAGTATGCGACAAAGTATTTGAATGTATCGTGCTAATTTTGTAATCGTTAAATTATTACTTGGCAAGGTCAAATGTCCAACTTTATCATAATAAACAAATATTCTGACGATTCGTTGATAACATTTCTATTAAAATATTATTCGAGCTATCGCTGCTTTAATGTTATTAGCACATTTCGAAATGTTGGACCGCAAGCCTTTCCCGTGTACGACAGGAAAGCAAAACACCTTGTGTTCAATTAGATGAAGTGATAAAACATAGTTCAATGAAATGTGCACAGTGGCAACGCGACTTTCTATAAGTAAATAAAGAAACTTTGTCTTATTATCCGACAGATATAGAGAGGTCTTTCTTTGGATGCACTTAAAAGCTTCCATTGTAATACAAGGTTCTAATTAAAAAAAACTTTGTAGAAGCGTTTTATGTGAATCATCACGGTTAACAAACTAAAGTCTAATGCAAACCTGTCAGAGAAGCGAAGGTAAGAAATTCATGCAAAATGGCTGCTGACCTATCGTTGTCCCATTTATGGGTCATCAGCAAGTTCACAGTACCGCACTGCGCAGAGGTGCTTGAAATAGATATTGTGTATCTTTCTACTCAGCTTCGTGAGTCAATAATAACACTAAAATATTGCACATTGTATGTTTAAAGCACCCAGTATATTTTTTTGGTTTGTACAGCTCAATTGCATCGTTAATTTGACGTTCTTAAATTGTTTTAATAAATGTATGCCTCTACTTGCACGATTGCAACTGATTATAGCCATAAAGAAAGATAATGGCAGTTTCAGTGCAATTCTTCTAGAGCGATTCCAGTTTTTGGCCAACTTGCTCCTCTCGCATTTTTTATAGAATGTAGATTTTTTACAATACTGACACTTATTGGATTATAATATTATATTATTTTGATACCCTATTTACCTTTGCTTAGGGCAAGATCTCTTTTAATAGCTACTTACTACTGCCTAGGAGTTGTCATTGAACTGTCAATTTGTTAATTGTTTGATGATGTTGTTGAGCTGTTGGCAATATCAAATCGCTCTGGGATGGCATTTTGAAACTTCCTTTATATTTAATTGTTTTGTTGTTTGCTTTTTATTTAAATTTTTTATCCGTTAAATTAAAATAAAAAGATACATATATTGAAAATAAATCATTTTGTAAAAAGCACCTCTATCTCATAATGATATAGTTTTTGAATTCAAGATAAATGTATCGCTTTTCTTCAACGACTAAGTTACTTGATTAACCTTAAAAAGAATTTTAAATGTAAGCGCAATAGAAAAGTTAGAAAACATCAGGAATCAAATAAGCTTTCCTTATTCGTGGAGGGAGGATGCATTAAATAATGAACACACTTAAAACTTGAAAAATATAGTTTGTTGTTTCACAACTTTTCATTTTGAACCGCATTTTTAAGTGTTTTTATTCCTTTATGCATTCCCACTCTACAAGTGAGCCACTGCAGCGAGCAAGTCTCGAGTAAACAAAGTTTATTTAATTCCTGAAGTATGCCTATTTGTCTAGTGTGTCAACAGTTTCAAAATATACAAACAGTATCAACGTATATATTTTAATAGTTTTTGACTATTTTAGTACTATAGAACTATCCCAACTTTGAAAAATGGGATGTCAAAGACTAAGGATGAAAACCATTACTAGATTGTAATCGAGAGACTAGAACTATTCATTAAACTATCAGAACTAAAAGGCTGCAGAATCAAAAATTAAGAATTTATAATGAAACGTTGAAGGAATCAGATTTAAAAATCCGGGACTACAAGATTAATAAATTAAAGTGCATAATTAAAAATGAGGACTTACGATGAAAGTTGCACGATTTAATTTCTGTATATTAAAACGCTCCTTCATAGGTAGAATAGTATTTTCGGATTACAGCGTATATTTTCGGAAAAATCAATTATTACAGAAGAGAAAATTGAAATAAAGATTCTTCTTCAAAATTAACAAAATTCATTCTTACCTGTTTTTGTGATTTTTGTTTTAAAAGCTGTTAAGGCGAGATAATTGTTTTTTTTTATAAAAACTGCTGTAATCGATAAACTATAAAAACCGGAAAATCATAGAATTAAGAATTTTGTTTCACATATCTTAGTTGCAAAGTATTTACATTTACAAAAAATGACCCTCAATCTTTATTTAAAATAACTCATGAACAAAAAGTAATTAATAAGAGAGGATAATGGGGAGTACATGCAGTATGTTATATCCAAATAATAAAGTTTTACCAAATTTTTTTGTTGATTTTGTTTTCTTCAATCTCATGAATTACACAGTTTTCTGTTTTATTAGAAGTTGAATACCAATATTAATAATCACCGATACGATGTGATGCGTTAATGTTAACATTAACCAGTAGTAACGAACAGAAAAGATAGTGAGAATTCTAAAGTTCATGAAGCGAAGCACAACATATCACTATAACTTGAAATTGAAAATGAAATCTACCCTGATACTAATCCTTGTATTAGGCCAGGTATATTTCTCCAAAAATACAGACCAAAATCCAAATATTAAAATGCGCTTGACTGACCCTAACATCTCTAAAAATGCATTATAGATCTATGTTTAACTCCGAAGTTGCCCGAAAAGCGTTTAGTTTTCATATATGCACATATATACATACATACATACATACATATATATA
>JAWQRO010000119.1:0-55125 GCA_033557835.1 Helochares maculicollis
TATATATATATATATATATATATATATATTTTAATCAAATTTTGGAAATATCAAGGAATTGAATTGTTTCAAATATTTTTATTACATTTAATGTTTAAATTTACAGCAATGCTTAAGATTTTCCAAAAAGTCTTCTGGTAACGAAGAGCTTATTCTTACTGTTATTCGGAAATATGCTGCTACTAACAGCGGTCAAAAGAGTCAACTAAACGTGTCATGGAAGAATTCGTTACTAAGAGCATGCAAACTGAAACCTTATAATTTTTTTGTTTTAATTTTCTGTCTTTGTTTGTAGAAAGTATTTCAATTATAATTATTATAAATTCTAAAATTTCGAAAAAATATTTTATTCTCAGGTACTTTACACTCTTATATGTGTAATTTTTGACTTCTTAAGCTTGCAATCACTTACAAAGGATTTCGTGGCTTTCATTGTTAACTCTTGAGATTTGTTTGAGATTTTTCTGACTGTGTATACTATATTAAGGACCTATAATCATGATGATATGTGTTTTTGAAGGATATAGATTTACGATTGGCCTTCATAGCTGCTTCAGGATTTATTTTGCTGCACGTTTTCAACAGTTGATTGAATATGTTGTGATTAATTAAACTGAAATGGTTTAAAAATAATTTACTCCTATTTTTTTAATATTATAAAAATAATACGCTCTAATTTATTAATATTTTTAAGCGTTAATGACTATATCTGATTTTTCCAAAATTTGATTAAAGCGCTCCTATTTATTTTTGGCTCCATTTCCTGGACCTTCAGGATGTTCATATTTATGTTTCTTATTGAAGATTTACATATACATTGATTCCAAAACTAATTATTAATGCCCAAGCTTGGTAGCCCAGAGGAGCAGGAGCTTTTCGATTTCTTAGCATTAAATTACTTTTGAAAATGGAATTTTTTATAACGTTATACAAGCGTTAAACTTTTAACACTACAAATCAAACTATTTTCACTTCGTGCCTTGAATATAAGAAATCGGATATTACCTACATTTATATTTGAAATTGCACTTTAAGATACTTTATTAAAGTACGCTGTGAACACAAACATCCTTCATAAATTTTGTGCAATATTAATTCTAGGCTAGAATGAAACTGTTGAAGCAGGTGTAGAACATGAAAATACAAAATTTCTATGTGATTTATGCACCATACATACGTTTTTATTGTGTAAACATTTAAACTCGCTAGTACATGTGTGTAAACGAATATGTTGTGCAGAGAGACAGTTCAGATTTTCCTTTAAAATCCTCAATTCTAGCTTAAATTATATTTGGTCTTCGCAGCTTCATTCATTCCATCAGGTTATGGGCCTGTATTTCATATTATATATTCTTCCATCTAATTCTGCATTCAAAAAGCGAGTATTTAAAGATAAATAGGGCTCTACTGTTCCAACAAAGCAAATTATAGGGAGCTGCTCGTGGATGCGACAGTAAACTGACATTTTTAAATACAAACAATGATCTGTCGTCAGATAATAAGATTTTTTATGCACGAAACTTATTTAGCGCCCCTGATTGAGAATTCTGTCTTTAAAACTTAATGAGGAAATTAACACTCGCTTTTTATTAAATATTCTATAGTTGTGCTAAATAATTTGTGCACCCCGTACATAAGCTTGATGTGCAAATTCGGAAGTTAACTTTTATACATTTTAGTAAGAAAATACACTCGTTCATAGCTTAGTGCTGAGTTTATCTCGATGTCTTCATTATTGGCAGCCACTGGGTTCTGAAATAATGCAGCAACGCCCTGCAATTAGTTCTGAATGGCCTAATAAAATACTAGGAGAACAGTACGTCCTCTACTAAGTATCTAATATTTGAACAAACTAACAAAACAACTCCAGTTGGGAACAAAATTAACTGGATGAACTCTTATTATGTACAACACATAATAAATCTCATTTGGACCTTGATGACCATGCATTATACTATCTGAAATTTGAATAAACGGAATGACTACCCCGAAGTGAGACCATGAAAGTCACGTAAAACTAAATATGGCGAGCTTGTATGTTTTTTCTTATGGTATATAATCAATATTCGGCCATGTTACAAATTCTAATCAAACATTTTTTTGTTTGAATGGCTTTGATCGAGCTATTGAGCCTAGTCTATATTCACAACTAACCAATTATCCCATACAACACCGCGAAATCATTCAAAATTTAACACTTGTTATGTAAATGCTTGAAACATGCAATATCTTC
This sequence comes from Helochares maculicollis, assembly GCA_033557835.1. NCBI lineage: Eukaryota > Metazoa > Arthropoda > Insecta > Coleoptera > Hydrophilidae > Helochares > Helochares maculicollis. Next base: position 2,234 of record JAWQRO010000119.1, read on the forward strand.
TTTATTAAATTTTCACAATCGTTTTTTTTAAATAAATGAGTTTAATACTGTTTATATTTTTGACAAAAAAATATTCGTTTACACACATATACTAGCGAGTTTAACTGTTTACACAATAAAAACGTATGTATGGTGCATAAATCACATAGAAATTTTGTATTTTCATGTTCTACACCTGCTTCGACATTTTCATTCTAGCCTAGAATTAATATTACACAAAATTTATAAAGGATGTTTGTGTTCACAGCGTGCTTTAATAAAGTATCTTAAAGTGCAATTTCAAATATAAATGTAGGTGATATACTATTTCTTATATTCAAGGCACGAAGTGAAAATAGTTTGATTTGTAGTGTTAAAAGTTTAACGCTTGTATAACGTTATGAAAAATTCCATTTTCAAAAGTAATTTAATGCTAAGAACTCGAAAAGCTCCTGCTCCTCTGGGCTACCAAGCTTGAATATTAATAATTAGTTTTGGAATCAATGTATATGTAAATCTTCAAGAAGAACCATGAACATCCTGAAAGTCCAGGAAATGGACCCAAAAATAAATAGGAACAATTTAATTTTTTGTTTGAATGGCTTTGATCTAGCTATTGAGCCTGGTCTGTATTCATAACTGACCAATTATCCCATACAACACCGCGGAACTATTCAAAATTTAACACTTGTCATATAAATACAGACTTGAAATATGCAAGATCTTCTTTAGCAAATTTTCACAATCGTTTTTTTTAATAAATGAGTTTAAAACTGTTTATATTTTTGACAAAATAATATTTCCTACAAAAAATTAGTTTGTCAAAAAAATTTCTCAGACAAAAATTTTTTTTGACAAAAAATTTGCAGTGCTCAAAATTTCCTACATTTCGATGACTCAACAATTCTCATTTTATATTAATATGAAGGAAGAAGGCCCACTTCTTAGTTTACCAAATAAAGTGGTAATAATTACGTCGTGTGTTATTCAGCTATTCTATATAATTTTAGCTGTTCTTCTGATTCTGAGGTTAGTCTTATTTTGTCGACGGTTTCACTAGTCTTAATGTCGCAATGCCCCTTTAACTACACTAGGTAAATGTCTTTATTTACTACACGGGCCAAACAGTCTTTGGCCAATAATGAAAGAACGCTGTTTTGAATGAAGAAATGACTTTATTCTTCGACATAATTTCCATCTAGAGTAAGGCATTTGTTGTACCGGCCCTCCAACATTTCGATACCGGTTCGGTACTGTCAAGCTTCGAGGACTTCACAATAGGGGTTTGTTTCCATTTTGACCTTTTCATTTGAGTGGATTTTTCTCTAGCGTGTCAATTTTTGAGCCTGGGAAAGAGGAGTTAGGCGCTGAGGGCCAAATCTGGGGAATACGGAGGGTGAGGGACGAGGTCATAGCGCAGTTTCTACAATTTATCGGTCGTATCATAGGCTGAATGAACTGGAGCGTTGTCTTGGTGAAAGAGCAAGGTTTTCTTCGCCAAATGAGGGCGCTTTGCTTTGATCTCGACGTCCAATCGATCCAATAAGGCAGAGTTAATTGATTGTTTTACCATGTTCGAGGTAGTCTATGAATATAATATCATGTGAGTTCTAAAAAATACTGGTTAAAACTTTGCTGGTCGGCCGTTGTGTTTTCGAGCGCTTTGGATGACTTTCACTAGGCAACAGTCATTTAGCTGACTGTCGATTGGGTTGAGGTGTGTAATGATGTATTCATGTTTCATACCTTGTCACAGATCGGCGCAGAAACTCGTTCTTATTGCGTTTGATCAGTGCCAGATTGCCTTTGGAAAGTTGAGCTCGTTTGTCTTTGTGATCGATACTCAAAAACGCAGCATTCACGGAGAGCAAAGCTTTTCCATTTGTAAAAACTCATGGATGATATGACCTACGCATTTCTTTGAGACGCCAAAGATGATAATAGCTCACCCATCACAATTTCACGAATTTTCGCGATATATTCTGACGTTATTGCGCCCTGTGGCCTTCCTGAACGAGGTGCAACATTTCTGATGGTAGCGTTTCGAGGAAATTCAGCAAACCAGTACTTAACCGTTGAATATGCTGCAGCAGATTTGCCATAACATTTATCAAGTCATTGCTTTGCATCAACCCATCAAGAAACAATGTTTATCAAAACAGCAAATTTATCCTTTTCCTTTGTAAACAAAAATATCAGAGGTAGGATCCCTGTGAGACCAATAACTTGAGAACGATTGGATGGAATGTCATGAAGCTTTGGCAGTATTCCTGTTAAAGCTTGAGCATTAAGACAAGGATATATATATTTTGTTTGTGGCGCGATCTTTCAGTCAGGTCAAAGACATTTCAGCCCATGTAGTATATTATTCAGTACTTTTGACTATTGACAACTTTCGCTATCAAATAACTAGGTCTGCTGTTTTTGTACACTTTTGCAAGACATTGTATGGCACTATAAGAGTCTGTTAGAATCAAAATTGTCCCATCTCTCTTAATTGGAAGTGCTTTCAAACCAGCAAGTATTTCATATACCTCCGCTGTAAAAAATAAAGGCTTTTGAGGGCAGTTTTATACTACTGTGACCAAAAAGTAAGGTGTGATTGTCATTTAAATCTCCTGGGCATTAAGAAAGCAGGGACATTTTTTCCTATGTTGCTAGGACTGTCTATAACATTTTCCAAGCGTGTGTTTGACAAAAACTTTAATTATCTCCGAGTTAGACGTGGTTTTGTAAACAACCAAAAGTGAATTTTTAGATATTTACAATGGGTGATTTTGCTGAGCAAAGAACTTGCATCAAATTTTGTTTGCGAAACTACATTGGTTCTTCGCAACTATTTTGCCAAAAACTGGACTCATATCATTCCGCAACCACCGTATTCACCTGATTTGGTTCCGTGCGAGTTCTGGCTATTTAGCAAACTCAATAGGCCAATGCTAGGATACCGGTTTGATACGATTGAGGAGATAAAAACCTAATCGAAGGTCTTGAATGCCATAACGGAAAAGACTATTACGACTGTTTCGAGGACTGGAAAAAGCGTTAGAAAAAATGCGTTTTATTAGACGGGGATTACTTCGAAGGGGATAAAATTGATTTGGATGACTAAATAAATAATTTACATTTTATAAACAAATTCACCTTACTTTTTTAATCACAGTAGCACATTTGCTAATTTAATGTGAAGGGACAAAGAATACCACTCCAATACCTTCCTTTGGATCGGAACCATGGTGTAATTAGACCATTGTGTTATCCTTCACATCCCTGTTTTTATTATTCTCCGGCAGTGACTTATAATTCGGTAAATAGTGAATATTAATTTTGTGATTTTATTCCAAATAATCTGTCATACTGCAGAAAGGGTTCAGCCTATGTTTTGTTTCAAGATAAGCACCCAACAAAGGTGGATTCTTCTTGCCAATTCAGAACGACTCAATTAGAGTATCAATAGATAGACCATGAATATGACCGTAAAGTTTGCTCTTTTTCTCTCGTATAAACTCAAAACAAATCTTTAGGCTAAAATCTTTCTACGGCGGTTAAAAAGAAGTTCTCAGCAATCAGAATAAATATTGTCCAAAGGATAATCTTAAACATTTATTTTGTATTGCATCCACCTTTTCACATTTCCGTATCACTATACGAAGTATACTAAAAGGGATCATGAACAAATTCGGTCTCGAGATTTTTACAGATCTTCACATTTTGAGTGCCTCTGAATCCATTTTGACTATTTTTGGCATGTTCTCTGTGTTTTTGTGTAAACATGATAGAGGTTAGACCGTTTGAGGTGGAGCGATGAAATTTAGTAAACGCTCTTGTTGCAAAAACTTGCAAGGCCTATATCAACTTTTGAAGCATGAAGGATCACCGGAAGTACCTGTTTACTTACAGTTTTGAAATTTTTCCAAGTAAAGTAGTCTTTAAAGATAAGCTATCGGATTGAAATTTCGTGCACACCTTAAATATAACAAAAAACTGACAGATACAAATTTTCAACGTGATCGGAGCACCGAAAGTGCTATTTGTTACAAAAATGCTAAACAAATGCAAACAGTTACGTGTAAATTTTAAAACCCGAAGTGGGACTTAACCGTTATAAATTTGATTTTTTAGTTATGAATTTACATTCTAAAATTGGACCCTTCCGTTAGTTATGAATTCCATTTTAAAATTGAACCCTTCGCAGAGGATTTTTACAAACGTTTGATATTTCAGACTAGTAAAGAGTATGTACATTTTTTTCAACACAAACACTTGTACATTACATAAAGAAATATTAAATATATTTCGACGGTATACTACTGTGATCAAAAAGTAAGGTGAATTGGTTTATAAAATGTAAACTCTTTATTTATTCTTCCAAATCAATTTCATCCCCTTCAAAATAATCCCCGTCCGATAAAACGCACTTTTGCCAACGCTTTTTCCAGTTCTCGAAACAGTGGGAGTAGTTTTTTTGTGGTATAGCAATCAAGATCTTCTTCGATTCGGTTTTTATTTCCTCAATCGTATCAAAACAGCATCCCCGAATTGGCCTTCTGAGTTTGCTGAATAGACAGAAGTCGCACGGAGCCAAATAAGGTGAATACGGTGGTTGCGGAACGATATGAATCGAGGTTTTGGCAAAAACAATTGCAATATGACATGGTACATTTGGCACCAATCGAGACTTGACGCGTTTGAGTAACAAAAAGTCCTTCAAAATGATTTGGGTGGAGCCAAATGATATTCCAACACTATCAGCGAGGTCTCTAATTATCAATCGACAATTTTCAAGCACCAAATCTTTGATTTTTGGACATGACACTCGTCGATAGACGTTGATGGTCGTCCAGAGCGCGGCTCGTCTTCAACGCATTTTTGGTCCGCTTTGAACTCGTTGTACCACTTATAAACGGTTTTTTTGTGCCATAGTTTGGTCACCAAAGGCCTTCCGCAACATTTTCAATTTATCTGCACAAGAATATTCGTTTCGCAAACAAAATTTGATGCAAGTTCTTTGCTCAGCAAAATCGCCCATTGTAAATGTCGAAAAATCTACTTTTGGTTGTTTACAAAAACACGTATATCTCGAAGATAATTAAAGCTTTTGACAAACAGACGCTTGGAAAATGTTCTAGACAGTCCTAGCAACATAGGAAAAAATGTACCTGCCTTCTTAATGCCTGGGAGTTTTAAATGACCTTACTTTCACAGTAGTATATGCACTGAAAAAGAATTGAATATTCCTTATGAATACATTAATGTGTTGAATATAGATATTGAAGTTAATGTTAATTATGGATATTAACACTTTTGCTTTTAGTTTTAGAAGCATGTAAGTGTTTGTAGTTGTATTATTATTAATCGCAAGTACTTTATGTAGTACATGTATTTATACGAGAATATTGAGTGGAGATATTCCAGATTTTATTAAACATTAAACAGATGATTGAGCATAGAAAATACGATCATTGCCTAAGATTGATAGTATAAAAGTTTTAATCAAAACATTTAGTTATTATTTAAAAAAAATTATCAATAAAACTATCTGCGACATATACAAAATCTCAGTTAAAAATATATTGTGTGTGCTCACAGTCAATACTAGTTTACAGCCATTCAAGGCCCATGGAAGTATGTGTGCAATTATTTAATATTCTTAAGCATTAAATTATCTGGCTTATCTAACAACTGCTTCTGCAGAGATACAAGATTAATGGACACTTTTACGCACAGTATACATTTTCAAAATGTCTGTCGAGTCAGAAAATAGCGAGAGAAAATATCTAAATAGAAACATGTCTGTTTGCTGACGTTCTTCTTCGATACCACCGCAGCTGAAAAACGTTTGTACTACGTAGATTTTGTAAGTCCGACTCGAAAAATTGTTAAAATTGCTGGCAGCTGTCGGCCTTTTACAATTGCATGCAGACTACCCTACAACTAGCCCGAAGCTTCCTGTAGGCTAACGTAGTGAATTTGACTTTAAATTGGTAGTTGGTCGCAGTTATAATTAGTTAGCGTAAATAATTTACTGTACAAAATTTCAATTAACTAATCTTTTTTCGGCAACCAGTCCGCGAACTGACATTTCCTCAATTGGTTTGTCAATTAATATCTACATATTCACGTCGATAAATGTCGGCGCTGCTGTAAAAACTCAATTATTGTCAGAGTGCATTTAAGAACATGTTTACATGCATCCATTTTGCAGAATCTTTTTCATCTGCTATTCATAAACATAGCTTTGTCAAAGACAGTGGCAACTATGTTTTTTAGCGTGAGTAAAAATAAAATTTTTACAATGGAGTCGGCAGCCCAGCTGCTAATGAATGCGAAATATAATGAAACAACCTTTGCATGCATTGGAAATGCAGTTTGCGCTCATTTAAAAATAATAGCATTTTTCTATTACATTCTACTTTGTTCTAATTTGCGTCGATAACTAAAATACTCTGATGAAACGCGAGAAATAAAATATAAAAATTGTAGCCTACATAATTACACAGCAGCGCCGATTCCTATCTATTGACACACATACGTCAGTGCAAAACCTAGCAAAAAGGGCTTTCAGAGTTGAATCATAGATCTATAGCTGAGCTCAGCTGCAGAATTTTAGATGGCTGTTTACACTATCAGTACTCGAGATATATTCTGAAAATTTCAATTATAGATAAGCTAATACCAAACACTCGAAAAGTATTTTAAATAAAGAACTGTGATTGAAGTCCTGCGATAAATAAATGTGTGACTGGATAAAAATTTAGAGAACCTACATAATGAAAAACCAATTAAATCGTGTTCTCCGAAGGATTTCCCCGCACATATTATTGATTGAATTCGTTGAACGTTAAGTGGAATTAAAACCGTGAAAATTTTTATTTCTAATTCATTTTAGAAGAATACACTTGAAGCATAGTAAATAATCTACAAAATGAACGAAATGGGAAGTTTTTGCAGGGAGCACAAATGTTGTCTTTATATTTCTAGCTACCATTTAATTATCTCTAAAACTTCTCATACACAAGTAAATTTCCGCTTTTTGTGTTATTGATTTCAGGTAGTTACTTAGCAAAACTATAACTAACAATAAGCTTCATTGAAAGAAAACAGGAACAATTTGATATATTTTATGGTGCATACAACAATTACCGTAATTAATTCTTCTAGTGATAATCCACCAAAGGTGTCATCAGAAAAACAGTGCATAGAAGCAAATTTAATACTTCATATCCATATATAACCATAAATAATCTCATAATAATTAGCCTCTAGCTTAACACGTGACTAATATAAGGAGTACAAATAAGTTTCCGCCGTTTTTTATAAAAAATTGAATATTTGTTCTAACAGAACGGTCGTTTAAGTTTATTTAAAGTATTATCCATCACTAGCAACCATTTTTTTCCATCTCTCAGGCAGCATTCGGGTTCCACATCTAAAGAACTCCTTATCTTTTGAGGCTATGCTCGTATCAACCCAATTTTTATTATCTTTATATGTTGTGAACCGCTGCTCCGACACAGCATGTGCCATTGACCGGAACAGATAATAGTCGGATGGCGGTATGTCTAGTGAATACGGCGGGTGGGGTAACACTTCCCAATCAAGTGTTTTCAAGTAGTTTTTCACCGGAACCATTACCTGCGGATGAGCATTATCATGAAGCAGAATTATTTTGTCCTGTCTAGAATAGTATTGAGGGTGTTTTTCCTTTAGAGCACGACTCAATCTCGTCAATTGTGTTCGTTATAATTAATATTTTAACAAATATAATAGATCGGGATATCAAGCAGAACAAATTCTTCTGCAAATATTCTAGTATTATAAAATAAGTACTTCTTTGTAGCATTTTTGTATAATTTTGCAATTGAAAGAGCTGTGGTTGAGTCGCTGACTTTATCATTTTATGTTAATATAGACAAAGGAAGCTCGGGAAAGCAACTACTGCGCTTAGGAATTTTTAGGAAACGTCATATTTTGCGTATTCAAGAGCAAATCATGCCAAAGCAAAGCCCTTATTAATTACAAATGCTTTCACGTATATTTTATGGACGATGTCAATATTTGAAAATCACCTGACAAATAGATGTGAGGCAAGGTCGACTTTATATTAAAAATGAATTGACATAAATTAAAACAATTTATCTTTAGTTTTGAGATGTAAAAGCCCTCACCCTGTTCATCCTCTTAAACTGATGAAGAATGTAAAAACTGTGAAGCTCATGATTCATTTCTTTTGTAGAAAAAATACAGTTTTGTCATTCTTAGTAGCAACGTTTTGTTAAATAAAACGTACACACTCTTGTCAGACTATTTTTAAACTAGTATTTGCATACTCAGTTTAATAATCATCTCTGAAGAAACGGTCAACCACGTGTTTACTAATTGTGAAGAATAACCTTAGTATCAATTATCTTATCTGTAGCATCAACAGTTTTTGATATAAGGGTTCCTCTAGTACCTTTCACTCCATTCTAATGTAAGCATTTGACATGATCTAGCACGTATTTCTTAGCTTCTACAAGAGGATAAATATATTTGATTTCTCATCGACAGCATCAGTTCTTTTTCAGATATACCGTAAGTGTATCTCGAAGAGACAATATTTCAACCCGCATTTTTACCCCTTTAGAAACAGAATTTTAATAACTTCATCTTTTTTCGTCAACTAAACCATAAAGGCAATGTGTCCAAGAAATTTCACTATATTTATAAATATATTGGTACTTCTATAGAGAAACCCTTAATTTATAAGATCCAATACCTGTTAAGAACTTGCCTTTAGTATTAAATTATGCATTTTGCAAGAAACTTTCATTAAGGAGGGCCTCTGTATATATGTCTTTTATATAAAAATACCAAGTTTAAGAAAATTATTTGGATGTAGCACTCCTTAACATCTGTTTATTTTTTCTTTTCGATATGATTAATATTCTAATAAATATAATAGAACGGGACATCAAGCAGAACAAATTCTTCTGCAAATATTCTATACTTATAGGTTAAATAATTCTTTGTATAAGGAGTACAAATATGTTTCCGCCGTTTTTATAAAAAATTGAATATTTATTGCAACAGAACGGTAGTTTAAGTTTATTCAAAGTATTGTCCATCACTAGCAACCACTTTTCCCCATCTCTCAGGCAGCATTCGGATTCCAAATCTGAAAAACTCTTTATCTTTTGAGGATATCCACGTATCAACCCACTTTTTGGTATCTTTATATGTTTTGAAGCGCTGCTCCGACAGAGCATATGCCATTGGCCGGAACAGATAATAGTCGGATGGCGCTATGTCTGGTGAATACGGCGCGTAGGGTAACACTTCCCAATCAACTGTTTTCAAATAGTTTTTCACCGGAACCGCTACATGCGGATGAGCATTATCATGGAGTAGAATTATTTTGTCGTGTCTAAAATAGTATTGAGGGTGATTTTCCTTTAAAGCACGGCTCAATCTCATCAATTGTGTTCGGTAGAGAGTTCCAGTGATTGTATCGCTCGGACTAAGCAACTCGTAATACGCCACTCCCAGCTGATCCCACCATATACACAGCATGAGTTTTTTCGTGAATATTCGGTTTTGCTGTGGATGTCGACGCGTAGCCAGGTTTTTCCCATGATTTTTTTCTTTTTAGTTTGTCATAATGCATCCATTTCTCATCCCCGATGACGATTCGATGTAAAAAAACCTTGTTTTTATGCCTGGCTAGCACCATTTCACTCATGAATAGTCGGCGTTCAATATCTCTTGACTTCAATTCGTATGGAACCCAATTTCCTTGTTTATGAATCATTCCTAATGATTTGAAACGATGTTAAACTGCTTGCTGAGTGACTTCTACTGTGAAAGTAAGTTACTTTTGTGTTTGAGACGAATCTTCCTCCAATAATTCTTCCACTTTTACATCTAAGTTTTAGGCCTTCCACTGCGGTCTTTGTCTTCTACATCAAAATCACCGTTTTTAAACTTTTGAAACCAATCACGACACGTTTTCTCACTCAAAACAGCTTCATTATATGCTTCTACGAGCAAGCGATGCGCCTCAGTTGCAGATTTTTTTTTATTAAAGAAATAAATTAAAAGTTCCCGCAAATGACATTTATTTGGTTCAAATTTAGATATTTTCAGCTCAAGAAAATTATATTTTACTAGCACGGAGTAACTAATATAGTAATAGAATACTAATAGAAAAATTGGTTCCCTGATCTGGAGAAACAACTAAGCTAGTCAGCAGCTTATGTGTGGTTTGCCAAGGCACTTCGCAAATATCTGTAATAAACAAAAATACAGCTCGCACTCAAAATAATGTCCCTTCCAGTGATTTTTTTTATCTTGGGGACATAAAACGTCACAAGGACTCAAGTCGGGTGAATAAGGAGGCTGAGAAGCCGCAGAAATGTTTTACTGGCCAAAAACTGATTGACAGAAAGCGCCGTGCGACAAGGAGCTTTGTCGTGATGCAACATCCACATGTTCAAGATGTGCGGTCTCACGCGGTTCGCCCTTATTCGCAGTCTTTCAAGACCTTCTGTTGCTTTACCGTTTGGACTTGAGGCACAAGCTGTTTATGAACGAGTCCTTGGCTATCAAAAATGCAAATCGATATGCATTTGGTTTTTGACTTGCTTATTCTTGCTGTTGTGGCCTTGGAGAGCTTCAGGTGTACCATTCCTTCCTCTGGGGCTTAGTTTCTGGGTCATACGGAAACACCCAGGACACGTCACCTTTAATTTTATGCTTCAGAAAATGAAAATCATTTTCAGTTGCTCCCAAAAAGTCAGGAACTTTTCCTTTCTGATGGCTCTTTGCTCTTGCGACAGATTTTCCAAAACAATCTTCGCACAGATTTTTCTCATCTTCAATTCAATGGTCAAACTTTAATGAACAGTCGTGTGAGTCAAATTCTTCACCGATCATTTGGATTGTCAAACGAAGATATGAACACATGAGGTCCCAGGTGCGGGTAACATTTCCATCTGTTTTGATCACCTTTAGATTTTTAAAGTCGAACTTAAGAACTGAGTCTTACTGGTGCTCGTTGTAGCAGAAAATTGTCTTGAGGCATCAAATATTTGCTAAAGGATCTTTACCATTTTGCATAATCAGAAAAAAGAATGAAATTTTTACACTAGTTTAGCTTACTCTTTCTTACTTCGGTCAATATTCAGTAATTTACCTAAACAAAAGTAAGCAAATCGAAATTAACTATCAGTCCCAGCTGAAACAGTTGGACATGAGACGGCATTAAAAAGGCTTCGCTGGCATGAAAAGTTAGGTTCAGTTATTTTGCGTTACTGGAGTAAGAAACTATGAATTTAGGTAGGAGTGTAACGACGCTAATTAAATACCAGGAGACTAAAAAGTCAACAAAATTCGTTCGAAATATCTGATTGATGGCAACAAGGATTAAGTTCGTTTACACAGGTTTTATTGGGTCATTGTAAAAGCTGCTTTAAATTTGATCGAACTAAGCCTAAAATTCGCATTTGACATTAATGCGCCGTAATGTTGTTGTCAAGGCTCTTCGAATGCACTAATTATTGAAAAACGCGTTTGCCCGATAAGAAAACTATTAATTCAATTACAAAACTGCAGGTATTCGACTGTACATAAGCTCCTTATAAATTCATGTGAATGCCACCGGAAACTCGTTAATAATAGAGCGCATTGAATGTGTATAAGGATTAAATAGGGAAAAAACAAATATTTGTTTGCAAAATTGATTTGTCAAACAAATCGAAATATTGAAATTAGTGTACAAAATCAATTTGTGTGTCTCTAACAAGATTTTTGGTAGGCTTTTACAGTTAAATTATTGTAATGCGAAAAATCTGGAGTGTCTGCACTCAACGTTTCCATATAAATAATGCATAAAAGTACCCCTGACTATTAAAAATGTAACATCAAGATCCTATCTACGATGAAAATAAAAATAAGATTTTCATTATTTACATGTACTTCAGCACATACATTCAACAATATACTGAGGTCATATGGAATAGTCAATTCTTTTACAGGGCACACATAGAGGAGCCATATTTAATTTAACTTACGTAATGTACAATAATTAGTATTTAAAAAAAGTAAAAATATACTTAATAAATTAATAATAATTGATTGCTCGCAAAACATGTTGCCACGGGGTCAATTTTATTAATGTGTGAATTCATAATTCTGCAGGTAAAGTTCCACTTCCGGTTTTCTAATTTAAAGTACTTGTTATGGCTAATTTTATAATGTTAAACATTGAGAGTTTGCATCTGTCATTTTGTTGTGCAATTTAACACGTGCACGAAATTTTCTATACAAAAGTTTTTTAGTGTCTTTATGCATAGCGTTGATGAGTCAGTCAATTAGGACATATGCTTCTGGAAGCAGGACGAACAATGAACGATAATAATTTACCACCTATATGATAATCTCTTTCAGAATTTAACAGCAACCGGGAGAGATGCGTAAGGCCACTGTTGCATATGCTATGTTGAATCTCTAATGGTGCGAATTTCCCTCCTATCGATTATCACACATGTCAGTAAATGGCGCAACACACTGAAGGCATACTAACAAGCCTAAAGCGAAAGCTAATTTTGTAATCTATAATATACATAAATGAAATGACGCTTGTTAATCTCACTAAAACGCGAAGAGGGTTGGATTTGGTTAATTTTGGCTTTTAAACATTTGTCTAAGTTCAAGAAAGGTTTGAAAAGTGAGAAAATAGGAACAAAGACAGAAGCTATCATAACGGAAGCTTTCCGAACGAAAACAGTGACGGCAAGCTGCAGAGCAATACTTAAAGGTGAACATTCAAAGATGGTAGATATTGCCGAAATAATGTCACTGCGAACAGAATGGATGAACTAAAGAAGAAACACAAAAAAAGTTGGGTAGAAGTTAGGAGTGCCGAATAGACAAAGTGGAGCAATACTAGGCTAGTTCAAAAGTTTGCGGAGCGGGGATAAGAAAAGGCCAAAACAAAAAAGAAATACTTTATACTTCAGTGTATTCTCCCATAAGTTCAATACATTGCCTCCAACGGTTTTCCAATTCAGTTATACCATCTCTAAAATGGTTTTCTGGAAACTGGTCAATATATTGGTTCACAGTCGCTATAACTTCTTCACTTGAGGAAAAACGCTTTCCACGCAATTTTTTTTAAATTTTGGAAATAGATGGAAGTCCGAAGGGGCTAGATCGGGAGAGTAAGGCGGATGTTCGATCAATTCATACCTTAAATTTGGCCATAGTTTGAACATTTGTGTGCTGGCGCGTTATCTTGAAGGAAAAGGATTTTCTTCGTCAAGCCAGGTCTCTTTCCTTTAATTTTTGTATTTAACTTATCCAACAGATTTGAATAGTACTCTTCTACTATAGTTTTATCGGTTTGAAGATAATCGATCACAAAAATACACTTTGCAGCCCATAAAACAGATGCTTTAACCTTTTTGGGTGATTTGGACCATTTTGGTTGTTTTGGGGTTCAGCCCCAAAACAACCAAATGGTCCAAATCAGGCTCAGTCCACTCTAAGGTTTGTTGTCGCAGCTTGGGATCATAGTGGTACACCCAGGTTTCATCTATAGTGACCAAATGACGTAAAAACTCTTTTTTATTTTTTTTAAAAAGCTCCAAATGTTCCTTAGAAATATTGACTCGAAGTCGTTTTTGATCACAATTTAAGAAATGGGGCACTTATCGTGCAGAAAGCTTTCCGAGGCCTAGCACATCTTTCAAAAGTACTCACTCAGTTGAGATATTCATGGTATCAGAAATCTCTCTCAAGGTTAAGTTTCTGTCATTCATAAACATATCATGAATGGTATCAATCATTTCTTCAGTGATACACTTTTTGGACGTCCTCAACGAGGATCATCTTCTACGCTTGTGTGACCACGTTTAAATTCTAATGCCCACTTACAGACCATTGTTTTAGATGAAGCAGCATCCCCTAACACATTCACCATTTCACTATAAATTTCCATCGCCTTCACACCCTTTTTCACTAAAAATGTTATTACGGCACGATGTTCAATTTTTTCCAAGATTAAAGTATGTTGACGCGTCTAACATCAAAGCGTCATAAAAACACACTGACAAGCCATAACGAGTTGAAATATTGCGTTCATTAGAAGCATGTGACCTTGAATGCAGTCGAAATTGTAGCTCTATCAACGAATTAAAGTCTTCGCTCTTTTCAACTAACCTAGAACATCCACTGGAATGACATCAGAGTGAATCAGAGTGCCAAAAAAGGGGAAGACACTGAAATAGTACTGATAGAGACAATCAAAGAAAATATGGTATATTCGTCAATGAAATCAGCTATAGACAGAAGCCACAGATTAGGACCTAAGGGGGGAGATAAGAGCAGACCTACAATAGAAAAATCTGGAGTGTCTCCACTCAACATTCCTGCAGAAATATAATACAAATTTTCGTGAATATTTAGTGTTCGGTAGGTCTCTTTCAAGTTTCCAACAATAATCTGCATTCCTGGACTCAATTTCGCTTGATAGCGCTTCTCTACTGAAGGAATGTGTTTATGAAACTTCTCGCTCTATTCATCACTCACAGTATACAAATTTGCAGGAAAAAAATCGATATGAGAATCCAGCATGTGTATTTTTAAGAACATATTACACTCCAAATCATTATATGATAAAATTTCATTTATTAGGTCGGTAATTTTTCGGTTGATGGTTTTCTAGAAAAGTTTGGACAATGTTCACAAAACTTTTCCAGGCAAGTTTTTTATGATTGCTCTTCAAAGCCTTCATCAGTTTTCATATTTGTGCATCTACAAATACTCTCTCGTTTTACCTGTATGAGTTTGGGGAATTTTTCTTTTAGGTATACAAATCGACTGACATCTATGGGTATAGCCTTCACAAAATTTTTTACTGAGCCGAGTTTTATATTCAACGGTAGTAAAAGAATGTCACCAAGGTTCTCTAAGGGATCTTTTCTAACAGTTTAGGGCCTGGACGCACGCTTGGGCCACACTTTCTTTACATAGTGACTTTATCTGTGTCTACTGTTCCACTAGCAAATAAAACAGCAAACTTTTGCGTAAGCTATTTGTAGTCAAAACGAAAGAGACTTTAAAATCTTCACAAAGTTTTGAATCGCATGCATGGTATTCAGTTTTTTAAGAAGTAATCTTATATTTTCGTGAGTCTCTTTCATATCAGAACCGGTACCCAAGGAAGTTTGTTTCCGTTATGCAACAGAACTGCTTTCAAACTAGATTTTGAAGAGTCAATGAGCAATCGTCAGTGATTTGGATCACATCCGGAATTTATCAAATTCATCACAACAGG
This sequence comes from Helochares maculicollis, assembly GCA_033557835.1. NCBI lineage: Eukaryota > Metazoa > Arthropoda > Insecta > Coleoptera > Hydrophilidae > Helochares > Helochares maculicollis. The sequence goes on from JAWQRO010000119.1 coordinate 17,529, forward strand.
AGTTATAATAGACTAAATTATCTATACCCCAAAAGTTCAGCTTGTTTTTGGCTAGATTCAAATCACCTACTAAATCATAGGAATCACTGTATCAATAAATGGGACTCTTTTGAAGTTGATGGTTCATAGCTTGAGTTACTTTGCTGACTGAGAACAAATTCTGAACTAGGAGAAGTCTGACTTTCTTGTTGGTTTAGAGGCTTTGAAACAGACAGTTAAGCACTGTGAGGGATGGTTGTGACGGACAAAGATAAGTTTGGATAATGGATAGTGTGTTTAGGCTTGGTTTTAACACCTTTTGTTTGAGTTAAGCAAAAATAACAATCACTTACATGATCTTTTGGTTCTGTCCAAACCATTGATTTAGAAAATTGCAAATGTCTTGGTTCTTGTTGGCCCAACTGAACAAAAGTCTCGCATACGTAACACAACATACCAGGTACGCAAGATTAAAATGTCGCATTTTCATGAAACATACGCAATTATTTCAGAACAATAGTAAGAAATTTTTTTTCAAAGTATTGGCCCTCGTTTTTTACACATTTTATCCATCTCTCGGGCAATTTATGGATACCATTCTAAAAGAAAGCTTCAACTTTGATTGATATCCATTCATCGAGCCATTTTTGTACATCCTCGAAAGTCTTAAAGTGTTGCTCAGCCAGTGCGTATCCCGTCGATGAGAAGAGGTGATAATTAGAAGGCGCCAGGTCTGGTTAATACGGCGGGTGGGATAGGAGTTCCCGACCAACCGAAGAAATCTTCCTCCCAAAACGATCCGGTTTTGTACTCGATGTTGATGGTTGTTCTGGTATTACCCACGATTTCTTACGTTTCGGATTCTCAAAATATATCCATTTTTCAGCGCCAGTTTCAACTCGATGCAAGAAAACCCCTTTTTTGTGGCGTAAATACAGTATTTCGCACAAAGTTTTTCGTATTTCAATCTATCGTTCGTTCAGTTTGTGTGGAACCCATTTTAGAACCTTTTGCATCTTTCCCATTTCTCTCAGGCAATCGGAAATGACTTGCCTACTAAGATTCAACTGCACCGATATCATTTGTCGTGTTTGTGTATCGTCTTCGTCCAATAATGCTTGTAATTCGTTGTCTTCAAACTTTTTTGGTCGATTTTCACCTTCTTTGTCAATGACATTGAAATCGCCACTTTTGAAACGTTGAAACCAGCGTTCACAAGTCTTGACAGTTGGAGCAAGATTGTCGTAAGTCTCTACAAGAATTCAATGACTTTCCGATGCCTTTTTCTTTTGATTGAACAAGAAAATCATTACATAATGCTCTTTACTTGGCTCAAAATTCGACATATTTAACACGAAAAAGAAATATACTTCTAACTAGTAAACAACTAAACGAATATGACGTATGTAGTGGAAGCAGTCTTACCAACAAAAAATGGCGCTTTGGGTTCCAAAGATTATTTCAATAGATTTCGTGCGCCATCTCTTGACAAAAAAACGACATTTTAAACTTGCGCACTTGGTATATGTGGCACCCAGGATTTGTCCTGATACGACAAAAGAAATCAAAAGTAATCTACACAGCACTGTTTAATTAATAGCGTGACATTTCGACGCTGAGATGTAAAAGTTAATTCTCCACACACATAATAAAAGCTGTCGCGGTTTTTAGAACACTTTCACGGCTTACTTGCGATGTATCTAACATAAATAAATTACTAGCTAGTTAAATACAGTAAGTTATACAGTTGCCGAAATGACTATTCCAACAAAAACGTGTATCGGGGTTAGAAATCAATATATAGCTCTCATAAAAAACTGGACGCGACTGGAGCAATACTATATTTTTTCAAGGAAGGTGTGCCAACATAAACAAAAGCGTTACTAAGCTCATGCGACATGAACAGTGTTAATCAGTGTAATTTTTGCGATTATAAAGAAGTTCTCAGGATCAACTGCGATGACTTCATTTTACTTCCACACGTGTACAAATCTATTTTCGGAAGATATTCTTATGCACTTTTATATATTTCTGTTCATTGTAAATTCCGAGAATCTTAATATCGCTATCTGGGATTTATTTTCAATCGCGATTGCGTGTTATAAGTTGTTTTTAAGAAGCTTACAATTTGCCAAGTAGATATCTTTTTTCGTTGTGTTTTGCACTGAAGATGAATTCCACGTATTAGGGGATTTATTCCCACTATCACAGGATTTTAAAGCATTAGACTGCCGTCAAGGTTTTTCAAGATGTACTTTTTACACTCCCGTATACTATAAGAAGTATATGAAAGGGAAGGTATCGGGATCATGAAATAATTTGACCTCGAGATTTTTGACGGATCTCCACGGCTTGAGTACCCCTGAATCCATTTTGACCATTTTTGGCATGTTGTCTGTGTGTGTATAAACATGATAGCGGTCAGACCGTTTGGGGTGGAGCGATGAAATTTGGCATACGGCTATTATCGCAAAAACTTAGATCTGTATCAACTTTTGAGGCATGAAGGACCACCGGAAGTACCAGTTTACCTACAAAGTTTTGAAATTTTTTCAAGTAAAGTAGCCTTTAAAATTAAGCTATCGAATTAAAATTTCCTGCACACCTTACATATTACAAAAAACTTACAGATACAAATTTTCAACTTGATCGGATCACCAGAAGTCTTTTTTTATAATTTTAAAAATTCTAAATTTAGTAGACTTTAGAATAGAAATATTACAAAAATGTTACAAAAATGTTAAAAAAATGGTAAACATAGAAAATATAGCAATAACAAACAGTTCCCTGTAAACTTGAAACCGGAAGTGAGACTTTACCGTCATATATTTCATTTTTTAGTTATGAATTTATACTCTAAAACTGGACCCTTTCTTTAGTTATGAATTCACAATATAAAATTTAAGCCATCCCCAAGCGTTTTATATTGCAGACTAGTTAAGAGCAAATACATTTTTAAACACAAAGTATTGTACATTACATAAAGAAATATTAAAAATATTTTGATGATATATATGTACTGAAAAGGAAATGAATAATCCTTATGAATATATTAATGTGATGGATATAGAAATTGACGTTAGTGTTAATTATGACCATTAAAACTTTTGTTTTCAGTTTTGAAGCGCGTGTAAGTGTTTGTAGTTTTATTATTATTAACTGCAGGTACTTTTATGTCGTACATATATTTATACGGGAATGTTGAGTGGTGACACTCCAGATTTTTAATTTTATACTACGTTACGAATATTCCACAAGAATGAACAAATGACTTTTACAAGTAATACCAATTCCTAACTAATATCTTCTAGGTTTATAATTAGATATTACATTATTATATATTTTATTCTGATTAGAATAAAAAAAATAGGACATACAATCTATTTTAATTAAAAATGTGAATCTTCACCGCAGGCTGGATTATGATTAAAACTTTTGCTTTTAGTTTTGAAGCGCATGGAAATGTTTATAGTTTTATTATTATTAATCACTGGTTCTTTTATGTCGTACATATATTTATACAGGAGTGTTGAGTGGAGACACTCTAGATTTATATAATACATTCCCGTATTACTATACGAAGTATAGTAAGGGTAAGGTATTGGTATCATGAAAAAATTTGACCTCGAGATTTTGACGGATCTACACGTTTTGAGTGCCCCTGAATCCATTTTGACCAGTTTTGCATGTGGTCTGTGTGTATATGTAAACATGATAGCAGTCAGACCGTTTGAGATGAAACGATGAAGCATACGGCTATTATCGCAAAAACTTAGCTCTGTGTCAACTTTGGAAGCATGTGGAATAACTAAGTACCCGTTTACCTACACAGTTTTGAATTTTTTTCAAGTAAAGTAGTCTTTAAAAATAAGCTTTCGAATTAAAATTTCGGACATACCGTACATATTATAAAGAGCTTACAGATACAAACTTTCAACTTGATCGCAGCATCAGAAGGGCTATTTTTATAATTTTAAAAATTCCAAATTTAGCAGGCTTTAGAATAAAAATTTTACAAAAATGTTACAAAAATACTAAACATGAAAAATATAGCAACAACAAATAGTTCCGTGTAAATTTAAAAACTCAACATTTGGACGGATCTCCACGCTCTGACTGCCCCTGAATGCATTTTGACCATTTTTGGCATGTTGTCTGTGTGTGTGTGTGTGTGTGTGTGTGTGTGTATGTAAACACGATAGCGGTCAAACCGTTTGAGATGGAGCGATGAAATTTTGCATACGGCTACTATCGCTCAAACTTGGATCTGTATCAACTTTTGAAGAATGTACGACTACCGAAAGTACCTGTTTACTTACACAGTTTTGAAATTTTTTCAAGTAAAGTAGTGTTTAAACTTAAGCTACCTGATTGAAATTTCGTGCACATCTTAATTAGCACAAAAAACTTGCAGATACTAATTTCCAACAGGATCGGAGCACCGGAAGTGCTATTTTTATAATTTTAAAAATTCCAATTTTAGTAGACTTGGAAATGAAAAAATGTAAAAAAATGTCACAAAAATGCTCAACATGGAAAATAAAGCAATAACAAATAGTTCCGTGTAAATTTGTAAACTGGAAGTGGGGACTTTACCGTCATAAATTGCAGTTTTTAGTTATGAAGATTCTAAAAGTGGACCTTTCTTTTACTAACGGATTCACATTTTAAAAGTCAAGCCTTCGCAAAGGATACTTACATGCGTTTTATATTGCAGACTAGCTAAGACTATATATTTTTAAACATTAAGGATTGTACATTACATAAAGAAGTACATAAGTATTGTACATTTCATAAAGAAGTATTAAAAATATTTCGATAAAATATATGTACTGAAAAAGAATTGAATATTCCTTATGAATATATTAATGTGTTGAATGTAGACATTGACGTTAGTGTTAATTATGACTATTAAAACTTTTGCTTTTAGTTTTGATGCGCATATAAGTGTTTGTAGACTTATTATTATTAGTCGCAGGTACTTCAATGTACATTTATTTAAACGGGAATGTTGAGTACAGTTACTCCAGATTTTTAATTTTATACTACGATACTAATATTCCGGAAGAATAAACAAAGAATTTTACTAGTAATACCAATTCCTAACAAATGTCTCTTGATTTTATAAGTGAATATTACATTATTATATATTATATTCTCATTAGAACCAAAAAATAGGACATACAATCAATTTTAATTAAAAATTTAACTCTTCACCGCACATTATATTGTAATCTTATTATATGATAATAGAGTTTCTTAATTTTGACCATTTTTGCCTTGGTAATCCAATTAAAACTATATACAAGTACGTTATTTCGCGCTAATTTTTGATTCTATAGCATTCCAGAAGAAAATCTTGCTTAAAGGTGTAGTTTTTGCAACGAAAAGTACAGTAAATCTGTTACACTTTGTATTATGAGCAATTATATTGTTTTGATTAGTTTGGAAGCTGTTTGTACCAACCTATTTCAACTGCCAATAGTTTTCTCTTATAAGACCTATTTATTGTATGCGTTAAGCTCGATGTTTGCTTTTGCGAGGTACAGTAAAAACAAACACGAATTCACTTTCGATAAATATAAATGACCAATACTTTGAAGATCTCGCGAGTTCAGATATTTTCGCGCCGCTTTTGCATTAAGCAAATACCAATGCTCGCGGAGGATTGCATGTAAATACAAGTTACCACTTCGCGTAAATAAATTCCGCGTTTTATCTCTACGAGCGAAACAAAAAATTCCATCAACATTTCTGTCGACCTTAACTGTAATTAAATGCAATGGAACCAAATACGTTATCAATTAAAACAATCGCATTACGTGTGTTTATTATCTTTGCTACGCTTGCTCCTTTCAATACAGTTTACTTTAAAACGCAATTTTCTATAAATGCTATTTCAATAATTTCATTTGGGGAACATAAACTAATTGTTGGTCTGCATGTAAACCGCACGCTTACTAACTTCGATATGAAAATAATGCTCGCTTTAATTGTAAATCTGCATTATTATTTTTGATGAAAATTTAAACAATTTTCATACAGAAGTTCGAATTAATTTTAAACAAAAATTTTAACTATTCATTTAAATAAAAAAACCTATATTGAATCCGACAGTTTTCACGGGAGAATTCGCGTACGTGTATAATTCACAGAAACCGACAAAATTTGAGGATAGCTACGAGCCACTGTAAGAGAAACTTACCTCGATTCAAGAGGAAACTCACCGGAAATCTCTCTACAGTATATCGCCTATAACTCAAACAGAGTCAACGCTAAAAGGAACAATCTCCCTAATTCGCACCGAACCAACAGGTTACATTTAAATTAATGATCTTCATTATTATCACTGATGACGGATATGGTGAACTCGTAATATTAATTGATAAATCTATTAAGTTTATCCACCATTAGACACCCGTCCCTTCCCGTCTAATTTTCACAGATTACTAGTTTTTGTCGAGCTGCCGCCTCGCGCCCCCGCCCCTCGGGCACCCAACACCTCACCGCATCGTGGCCTCCACAAATAAATTTATATCTCCTGATGAATATATTAACGTTTTTATTCTGCTCCATGCTCCATTTATGGGCATCGGAAATTTTTATTAGGTCATAAAACTTTTGGACTATCGAAAAATGATAATAGGGAAGGCCACCGTTTTATTAAAAGTGATCCCGCAACATAAATTGTGCATTTTTGAAACAATGCGGCTCCAACCAGAATAACACTCCGTTTCTGCAGGCTTTCTACGATCGATCTCACCCTCGCCACTCGAGAGGTCGAACAAAAAATGAATTGAAATGTTTCAGATGAATCTTACATGTCGGGCCACGTTCCCATTATCATGTCGCTTAATTATACCGGACAAGATTCTCCGATGGAGGAAAAAGGCGAGAAAAGTGGGTCGAAAACAAATTTCCGATACCGTAGTTTGAGTATCGTAGCGTAAAATGGGGGTGGACCGGATTATTCAAACTAAGTATCTAGCATAAAGATAAAATCAATAGTGTAGAAATTAGGGTCGAAGATCTATCAGCCGATACTCTCGAAACCACAAATCTTAGACGAACAAAAATTTACTGTTCTTATAAGCATTAAATCGTCTAAAGAAACCCGTAATTTTATTAAGTTAAGTTAGGTAATTTCAAGTTGCTTGAAACTTTTAGCGTGGCATTAGATACGAATGAAAGTAAATTAGGTAGTTAGTTACAGAGCACAGTTCCACCCTAAATAAAAGACAAGAATAAAATCAAAATTGGACACTTATAATTGGTCGCGGACTCTCTTCCCAACTTTCTTCGATGTTTATAAACATATGAAGAAGTCCCTGGGCCCCGGCGCTCCCGCGGGTTTTTAGGGGTGCCGCAAGATATAAAGAGGAGGGGGTGGGTGCGATACGTTTTCGTACAAATACGAAAATATTGAGAACACATCACGTTCTGTGTATCGATCCGTCTATTTCCACCGTTAAAGTTTTTTTGTGAATGTTAATGATCTCAATCTCTCGAGGGTATTATTTTTTTTCGGTCCCTTTCAAGAATATTTCATAATTTGTTGTGGCTTTTTCGCTGATTCGAAAAGGCTCCGGCTCGTACAGCTGGGGGCTAACAAATTAGTGGGACTGATAAATTTATGTAGTTTTTTATTTTAAATAATATTCTTTTGAGCATTACATCGGAACGAGTTTCCTTTCGGGAATTAGGGAACGCTCGGTTTAAAAATGTTTTATTTGTGTTTCTCATTTTTTCCACCATGTGAAAGTAGTCTGCGATTAGTTAATTTGTTTTTGTTTGACCTTCGTTATTCGCAAAAAATTCACGCCCATTTAAGCACTGGTTATTTGTATTTAATTTATGTGTATTTGCATTTTCGCTGGTTCAAGAACCAGCCCTACGACTAAAAAATGCGCTTAATTATTCTGTTGGCAAGGAAATTCAGTCGAATTAAATGATTAAACGAAATCAAATGATTCAGCGAAATTAAACGATTCGGCCAAAGAAATTGCAGCGAAATTTTTGTTGGCGCAAAAGATGTTTTCAAAGTTCGAAAACCCTGTTGAACAGTTTTGAGTTAATGTATGTATGTGCAAAATGGGCGTGTTTATGTGCGTGTATAGAATGAGGAAATTTTGTGAACACGACAGCTGCTATATAAAAACGACTATTAAAGTCACACTTTATGTTTAAGATTGCTGTATAGAGATATCGACCTTATTAGTGGAAAATTTATATTTAAACTTACCCAACAATACATTTTACAGTATTAAAAATCCTGGCTTATAATTTCTAGAGGCGACGACATAAGCGAGTTGTTCACAGTTGTTTGGAATTGACGCATTTAGTTTATTTTATATATATATACTACTTTGATCAATAAGTAAGATGAATTTTCTTATAAAATATAAATTCTTGATTTATTCTTCCAAATCAATTTCATCCCCTTCAAAGTGGGGATTCTAATAAAACGTATTTTTGCTAACGCTTTTTCCAGTCCGCGAAACTGTCGGAGTAGTCTTTTTCCACTATAGCAGTCAAGACTTTCTTCGATTCGGTTTTTAGCACCTCAATCGTATCAAAACGATATCCTCGCATTGGCCTTTTTAGTTTGCTGAATAGCCAGAACTCACACGGTGCCAAATCGGGCGAATACGTTGGATGCGAAACGATATGAGTCGAGTTTTTGGCAAGAAAATCGCGAAGAACCAATGCAACATGATATGGTGCATTTGGAACCAATCGAGACTTGACGCGTTTGAGACACAAAGAATCCTTCAAAATGGCTTGGGTTGAGTCAAATGATATTCCAACACTATCAGCGAGGTCGCTAATTCTCAATCGACGATTTTCAAGCACCAAATCTTTGATTTTTGGACGTGGAACTCGTCGGTAGACGTTGATGGTCGTCCAGTGCCATAATTTTATCATCAAAGGGCTTTCGCAACATTTTCAATGTACCTACACAAGAATATTCGTTTCGCAAACAAAATTTGTTGCAAGTTCTTTGCTTAGCAAAATCACCCATTGTAAATATCGAAAAATTCACTTTTCCTTGCTTATAAAAACACATGTATCTCGGAAATAATTAAAGCTTTTGACAACCAGACGCTTGGCAAATGTTATAGACAGTCCTAGCAACACAGTAAATATAATTTTTTATATTCTTATTGGTTATGATACGATTAAATTTCGAATTGAACCAGTCAAATCATCGTTGATTTGCATGAGATACATTATGACTTAACTAGTTAATTTTTAAATTTCAGCTCAGAAGAGTTTGCTTGCAATACAAAAATTAACGTTGTTCCCTCAAAATCTCAGCAATAATTTCATAGGAATAATTCTTGGTATCAATCGTTTATTGTTTTACTTTGCTACAAACAGTTATTGACAGCAATGGTAAAGCAAATTTTATTACCCAGGCCAACGATGATAAAACTTTTACAATAATTTCAACTAATTCTTGTGTAATTTCATGAACTGATTTTGCAAAAGAAGTCACATCACCCATCAAGTTTTCACATTTCACTATTAAGTAAAAATAAATATTGCTAAGCAAAACTATTGTTAACTATTTAAATATTTTTTAGTTGGCAATACATTCTAATATTTCAAATTGGTTATAGGACGGTAGTTCTGTTTAATTACACAGTTGTTTTCTTCTGGCAAATAAAGCCTGACATTCTATTTTTACTTTTTATTCACCAATACGTATGGTTAAACGTGCTTGTCAAATATTCTTCTTGTGATCTTTGCTCTACAGCCTGTTTCAGAATAAGTTACAAAACTCAAAGGAGTGGTAGATATAAGAAATAATAAGCGATAGGTTTTTGTTTGCATTTTGGGGCATAATTAGTAGCCGAGATATTAATTACATGTACATGTTAAGAGCCACTATGACGTCGTTGGTCAAAGCCACGAATTTTATTGTTATTTCAAAGAATTTTCTTCTTGTCTACGCTTAATGCAGCTGGACTCGAACAGACGAAATAACACTAAAAAAAACCTTGTTGAAAAGGAATATAGACAAGCGAAAAAGTTAATAGTGTATTAAATTTTTAACTAATATTTTTATTTTGATGTATTTTATTCATTATTTACAATTATGCAAGGTCGCTCAACTAGAAAAGTTAAGCTTTATTCAAGGAAAGAAGTTTTTGCTAACAAATAAATCACCTGAACCTATTAAATACGAAATAAAAAATAAACTTTCTTTTTATAGTAGCTAAAATCATATAAATGAAAGCGCATACTAGGCTACTCTAGAGCCTACAAAAAAACCAGCGCAGTAAATTACAACCCCAGAGGCAAGAGAAGCTCCACTTGTTTACTAGCGTTTTTATTTGATTCGATATGTTAAATTCAACGCCAGCTAATAAGATTTTCAATTTATAACTATTTTACAATTTACTTAATTTGATATTTAACAGTTTTTGCATTCTTCGTATAATTATTATTGTTTATTTAAGCCAGGTCACAAATTTATTCTTGTGTTTATTCTTGAATTTAAGTCGCTTTAGATTTAAAACTAAAAAGGTAAAATAAATACAATTTGTTATTTAGAAAGACGTATTATTGCAATTTTGCACTGACTAATTTTCACTTTACAAATATGAGTTAATTTGCGATGTCCGATATAAACGTATTTCTTGCGCCAAAAGATAGTAACATGAAGTACAATTTTCGCAAGATCACACGCTGTCTCTTGCAACGCGCCTCAATAAAATTTAACTTTAATGATTATCTATGTTCTTTTTTCTGTTTCTATTTCATATGGAAGGTTTTGTGTGCATGAAAAAATTTAATTACGTGATTTTGACGGATCCAATGACTTGTTTTGATTGTGATGCCGGCATTTTTATAAAGATAAAGGTGACGTTAGTTTGCGATGTATGATGTCTTTCTTGCGGCAGAAGATGGTAATACAAAGCTATCTCTTTTCTAGGTTACGTTCTCGTTTCAATGATTCACAAAACGCAGAGCTATAGAATTTGACTTCAATGGTTGTTTATGTTCTTTTTCTGTTTCTCTTTGATAAAGACGATTTTGCGTTCATGGAAAAATTTAATCTCAACGTTTTGAAGGACTTAAGGACATGTTTGATTTTGATGCCGTTATTTTTGTAGCAATAACGGTTCCGTTGTGTCTACGTAATATTCTTTAACCCAACATGATCTATCGGCATCATGTCAATTATGCCAGGAATTCCAAATTAACCAAATTTGCTAAAAACTACAAGGTCGCGGTCATATTAGTGTTCTTATCATGTGAGTTTAGCATTGGAAAGTAATTGTACATCCTGTATATGTTGTAATTTTGTGATTAAAAAACGTCAAAGAATATTACTGACTTTGTGGAAAAAGTTTACTTAGCACATTTTGGTGCAGTTATCAGTTATCAAGACTAGTTTTGGGTTCCCACAAAGTAGCTATGTTTGTGTTGAGGATCTTAGAAATTGGTATAAGAAGGCAAAGATGGATTCTGAATTTGTTATTGGATGCAAGTCTAAGTATAAAAAAGTGATTTTTTGTCCTAACGTTACTTTAGTTGATCGTCCAGTAACATATGATTCAAGACTTTCTTTTCCAGTACTACCTGAGTCGATGGATGACGTCTTACACGATAATCCCGAATTTAATCAAAGTCTCCCCACGATTTCCAAAACCCTCCAGAAAATTTAGCGCCACATATATTTACCCAAGCTGAGTTAAATGATTTATTCACAGATTTGGGTTTGACCAAAGAAAGCGCAAAACTACTTAGTCCTAGGCTAAAACAAAAACATTTGTTGGATCTTGAGATACCCATTTGGCAATGCAGGACAAGAGATGAACAGTTTATTCAATTTTTTTAGCAGGAGCATGGATTTGGTTTACTTCCATGACATTGACAGTCTAATGTTGGCATTCAACACAAAAAGAAAAATTGGAGACTATTTACAGACTCATCAAAAATAAGCTGAGAAGATGTGTATTACACAATGAAAATACTCATGCTTCATTGTCTATTGCTCAGTCTATTCCAAGGAAGCTTATGAAAACTGTGATATAATTTTAGCGCAAATCAACTACAAAGCTCATGGTTGGATGCTTCGTGGATATTTGAGAGTTGTCGCAGTGCTTCTTAGTCAACAAAGAACATTTTCAAAGTTTTCATTTTTTATATGCGAGTGGAATAGCAGAGCGAGGGATATATACCATCTTTCTATTCCAATGGAAGTTTAATGAATCTTTGTGCAGTTGTTCAAAACTTCCAGCAAATTGATATGCCATTTCCCCGATAGAACTATCTCATACCTTCAGTGTTTTTTCTTAATCTCAGGCACAAATTAAGCAAAATTAGTAGTTTCCATATTGAAGTGCTCTCACACATATAGTTTATAGAAGAATAGAGATTTAATAAATTACTGTAAACTGTAACTCTTCTTTCATTAAATTCACAGAAAACTTTTCAATTGAACATACGTGTAGGAGTATTTGGGAAAAAAGTATGAGGCTTTAAAATGAGTTTTAGTGATCACGTTTTCATCAGGCCTCCTGTGCCAGATTTTGAAATGAATACTTGGACTTCATCTGCCTCCCAGTTCGCTTCCTAGAAAGAGACATCAATTATCAATGTCAGAATTTGGATCCATTCCAGCTAGACGAGCTCATGTACGCATGTGGAAGTAGTTCCAAAACGCCCAGCTTGGATGAAACTAAGAACGATCTTATTTATCTTCTTTCCATTAATGTCAAACAAATGTCCTTGAGCAATAGCAATAACAATAGTTAGGTAAAAATTTGTTCCTCACTTCCATCACTGACATGATGATCTTTCCAGTCTATAAATATCTCAAAGACACTTTACGACTTCAATGTTTTCTGGAAAATCAAAATATCTTAGCTAAAACTCTTTAACTATGACTTATTAACCTCGGATCGGTCTTGCAATTCCTCAGATGGGCTATTCCTTCAACTGTACCAATCGAGTTTCGAATTTTCTTAACTTATGTTGAAAAACCATGTAGTTTTACAAAATTTTTATTGAAATTTGTTGTTAATAATTGTTTTCGTTCTTCTCGTTCTTCTCCCAGCAACATATTTGCTCATGAGTTTGTAATAACAACAGACGGAACATATTTTTAAAGAACAGACAAACATGTTAGGCAAAGGTATTTTATTCAGTTTATTGGTTCAAATAATACACGAGCTATAGATAAATAAAAGTAGCCAGATGTTTTACACGGAAAGAACTTATTTCATCAAAATAATGAGCTGTTGAAAAAATCTGTATATTTAAAGTGCCAGTCGTGAAACATCTTAAATTTATTGTAATTACCACTCGGCACGATGGAACTATGTACTAAAAGTTCATTGCTTTTAGAATATTTCCAATATTATAAGCAATTCCCATATTGTTTATCACCCCAATTAAAGTGTTTTTTGTAGCCATAATGCTTTCTCCGTTCAATTATATTCCACAAAGTATAATGAAGTAGTTTCAGAATAAATAGTGTTGTGCACGCTACATTACGTTCAAGAATCGCTATCACTCCTACATGGAAAAAGTGCATTATCCTAGAAAGTAACTGTTAAATACATACAATTTTCTGAAACTACTTACATTACAATTTGTATGCCTCATCTACACTTACATATATAAATCATTTTCGGTTAATCGTATTATGTGGTATCTTATGAACGATCAAACAGAAATTAAAATCAATATTCCAAATATCACAAGGTCAAATAATAAGTTTGAGTGTGAAATGTCAAAAAATTTAGATATATTAACGGTAAATACTTTCGGAGTGGTAAAAGCAAAACCGAATGCAAATGTTTAAACAAAAATTGAGAAACTCCTGGAAAGCAGTATTGGCTAAAAGTATATCTTACACAGTTTACAAGCATCTCTTCAGCATTAATTAGTATGGCGTCGGTCTTTAGTGGGTCCAGCGGCCCTTTATAAAGTGTAAATAATTTGTGGGCGGACTGTCAATATCAGGCTACGAACTGCAATCGACACGATGAGTGTGTATGAGTGAGGGTTTAAATTCATTTTATCATACGAATATTTTATTTCTTGCAACTACATCCTCAGTAAGTTGGAAGTAAACGTGAATATGTTGGAAAAATACAGGATTATAAAGTTTTTTAACAAAATAAAGTCTATCAGAATAGAAATCTAAGGCGCAGCTCAGCCTTTCTGTTATTTTAAATGGTTGTTAAAAAACATCGGGTACATAGCAAATAAGCGTAAAGCAAAGGAAATGTTGCTAATTTATATCTTTCTTACATTTCTGTATTACTATACGACGCATCTTAAAGGGAAGGTATTGAGATCATGAGAAGAGATGCTAAACTTAACTAACACAATCACAGGAGTGCAGTAGTACCAGCAATTAGTGCGTTTGACGTGAGCATGGATGAAGAAACGGGCATTTGATAATGCTCGATATTATGTTCCATAATTGGCTAAAAAGTACTTGGAAACGCTAAATGGGAATTCCTACCCCACCCGCCGTATTCTCCGCTTCGGAGATTCGTTGACATGTCGTGTGAAAACTCTCTCTCAGAGTAACACACGAGAACTAGTTGTCTCTCACGTGACGAAAGACGGCAAAACCTTGAGGAACGTTGTTGGTTAAAGCTATGGAAGTACGCCATAAAAGATGGTTTAGTAGGAAAATCAAATGGAGAAACAATGTGATTAAAGAAACACTAAAATAATAATCTTTTTGCACAACTATGTATTCTGGTAGTTCTTGAACGCCTACAGTAAGAAATAAGCTTCGCTTACTTACAATCCACAACTGCCATGTGGTAGTAAAATCCTTATGGAACTCATAGTATAGAAAGAAAATTTTTGACTCAACAGATCACAGGAATGGTGAAAGATCCAATGGCCGGTTTCTGTTTCGAAAGGCAACCGTCACCAAACGCAATGAATATTAAAACTCAGAAAATTAGTAGATACCTTCTCGAATTCCATAGAAAATGTGTTTATCCTTTATGCTCGAAAAGTATCATGTTATCTACATCTCGTGCCCAAAATAGTATATTTGAAAGCACTTTAGAGGACTTCAGCTTGTCTACACAAGAAATTCTAGAGTATGTGAGAGAACAAACGGAGCAAACGATAACCATGGGAGGCGAAGGCGAAAACAAAGAAGGGGGCGACATAGGAAAATATGGCAAAGAAACAGGAATGTATTAAAATCGATCACTTTTCTTCATAGAAATATTGTCAAACTAGAAATAAATGTTAACGTTCAAACTGCAAATAAGTAGCAAAGTATATCACAAAAGAAGGCTTTACAAGAAATAATGAAACAATGATATTAAGCAGTTAGTAAAATAAAAACCAACATGGAAAAGCTCCATAAAGTCAAATTTTGGAAGACAATGGAAAAATACTCGGTGAGCCTCAGACAAGCATGAGCAGTCAATCTGTCACCAATTTAGAGAATCAGCTCCAAAATCTAACCACCGGACATAGCAAGATGGAAATGAGTCGAAAGAAAATACCAGTACAGTCGGTAACAAACTGAATTAGAGTTATGTAAATATTATTTCAGTTTAAACTCGTAATGAATCTCTGGTGCTGATGATAGTAAAGTGAAAATGTAATACTAACATCAGAGGAGGAACACATGGCAGCATTATTAACGATGACGGGCGCAATTCGAAATGTAATAATATATGAACCAGTTGTAATGCGAAGAAAAAGTTTGCTGCATTTTAATTTACGTGAAGCTGCAGGCAATTGCTACTGAACTATAAAATGGCTGGTAGTATATAAATGACCTACAATTTAACACATATTTTACTGGGGTGAAATTTGAATGCAAGTTGACGAAATGGCTGCATGGGCAGACGATTAATTAATGCAGAGAGTAGTTGGTAGCAAATATTATACTCTTCAGCATGATGAGTCTCCTCACTTGCAAGGCTCAACTGCTTGTTTTTATTCGGTATACTATATATGGTACAACAATGTACATTAAGATATTTTGTTCTGCAAGCCAATAAGTCGTGGCAATGCTGAGGGACTTTTCAATACAATTGATCCTCATAGAAAAGAAAAAAAATTACAGTGGAAGAGGTAGGAAAAAAATATTACACAGCAGCCTTCAAAATGTTGGTATTTTCAAATTCTTCACAGCTTATTTCAAAATTCTGTTGTCTTTCCTTTCATAGAAAAAGTTCTTTCTACGTAAGCATTAATTGTAGATATTGATAAAATATAAGCCTTTAGTTTTGAGGGACCAGTAAAAACCTCAGAGGAAAATATGTTCACCTATTTTTGTCAATCGGCAAATCGAGTGATTTAATGGAAGGGAAAATACTCTTAAGAAGGCTGACCTCATAATATAATTTGCCTGCCTCTAATTTCACTTTTGCATACTTTATAGTATCTAAAAAATTTTGGTATTTCACATTTATAGTCTAAAATTGAAGTATTGTAAAATATCTGAAAGGGCTGTTTCCAGCATCAAAAAATTTTGCCAAATCTTTACTAGCCTTTGTGTTCGCTTGTTCTGCTTCGGAAATAAATGTTTGTTGTTTAGAAGCGGAAAACTCTAAACTGGTATTTACTTTATTCCTGGAAAATTTGTATTCTCCTCTCATCTCCAATTTAGTTTTCAAATATGACTTACGACATGCAAGTCAAAACACGCAATTGATTCTATTTCAAGTTGTCAAATATCCCAGCTCATAACTGCTATAAAACAATCGGCAAAATTATTTCCTCCGTCTTGAAGTTTATTTTGACTGCATTTCACAAACTTCCAAACAATTTTGTGGGTATTTTGGTTACCCTGTTTTAGTAAATATAATATTAACGCTGACTAGGCATTAACAATTTTTTCCAGACTTTTATGAAGCCATTTCGTTAAATCGTGCCGTATCATATGTTGATATTCAAACTCCAACAAATCAAAACACTCTTTGAGTTTGATTTACTCTCATTGAATTCACAAAAAATTCAGCATGTGTTTTTCGTGCTAAGTTTCAGCATCGAAAGACAATGCTTTATATTGCAAAATCTGAAAACTAGCACTTGTAACCAGATACCGGATACAACACCTTGAAGACCGGAGTCTCCAATTTAAAACCGGAGTCTTAGGTCCAAAACCGGAGTGTCAGGTTCAAAACCCCAGTATCAGGTTCAAAACCAGAGTGTCAGGTTCAAAAACGGAATGTCAGGTTCAAAACCGGAGTGTCAGGTCCAAAACCGAAGTGCCCGGTTCAAAACCGGGGTGTCACGTTCGAAACAAGAGTGTCAGGTTCAAAACCAGAGTGTCAGGTTCAAAACCGAGGTGTCAGGTTCAAAACCAGAGTGTTAGGCTCAAAACTGGAGTGGGAGGTTCAAAACTGGAAGAGTGACAACCATAACTGAGAATGCCCAGGGTATAAGCGGAAAATATAGCAGTGTTAGTACGAGAGTTCTTGAAGAAAGTCTTTGGGGACATACTAGTCGGCATAGGAAAGAGTTGGTTTCCAAAGCATTGCTCGATGACTGCAAAAAAGCATTTGGTACACTAGTGAAAGTTTTAAATTATATAAAAACAAAATCCTTACAAACCAGCCTAATACACAAAAACTGTGAAGAAATGGGAATCGTCATCTTTACTTCTGCATTCATAAGTTCGCTGGTTATCCAAGGGAAAAGTACTGACATGTGTAGCGGAATTCGATAATTTAGATATAATCTACTTGGATGGAAAAACTGAATACACCAAACATCTACTGGATGACGAATTCATTCAGCAGCTCACTTATTTGGAGGATATTTTGTCGAAATTAAACGAACTCAATTTGTATTTTCAAGGTTCAAACGGATCACACACTTTAGTAAGTCACGATAAAATTTAAGCGTTCATGGAAAATCTTATATTTGGAAAGAGTTGCATTAAGAATGATTGTTTTGAAGCACTTTTATTATTGAATTATCAAAGTCCAGCCGAAGATAAACGTACTGTCTGAAATTTCCAGTCAAGAAATTTGTCACTGTTAAAAAATAACTTTGACGACTCTTTTGGGCAAAAGATAAGAAAGCTTGAGCCTTTGAGTTGGATTTGTAACCCATTTCAAAACGACCTACCAATTAATATGTCAACAAAAGCAAGTGAAGAACTTATATGTTTATCAGAAGATACCTCACTGAAAAGTAGTTTTAATCGTGAACAGTTAACGAAATTCTTCTCAATTACTGAACTATTCTTTTCTGTTCTTTGACGTTAATGTAATGAGATATGAACAATTTAACTAAAAGTACTTCACTGGCTTAAAGTTTCGTTTTATTTTCCATTTGATTAAAAATAGAGTTAGACTAGCTTAATGTGAGTTTTAAAATAACTGCTTGGGCTGGAGTGATGAACGAATAAACTTCTGGTACAACTACTGTAATAAGATGTGAACGAAGTACTTCACTGTTTTAAAGTTTGTTTTAATTTTCCATTTGATTAAAAATAGAGTTAGACTAGCTTAATGTGGGATATAAAATAACTGCTTGGGCTGGAGTGATGAACGAATAAAATTCTGGTACAACTAATGTAATGAGATGTGAACAATTCAACTAAAAGTACTTCACTGGTTTAAAGTTTGTTTTTATTTTCCATTTGATTAAAAATAGAGTTAGACTAGCTTAATGTGGGATATAAAATAACTGCTTGGGCTGGAGTGATGAACGAATAAACTTCTGGTACAACTAATGTAATGAGATGTGAACAATTGAACTAAAAGTACTTCATTGTTTTAAAGTTTGTTTTTATTTTCCATTTGATTAAAAATAGTGTTAGACTAGCTTACTGTGGGATTTAAAACAAATGCTTGGGCTGGAGTGGTGAACAAACTAACTTCTGGTACAACTAATGTAATGAGATGTGAACAATTTAACTAAAAGTACTTCACTGGTTTAAAGTTTGTTTTTATTTTTCATTTGATTAAAAATAGAGTTAGACTAGCTTAATGTGGGATTTAAAATAACTGCTTGGGCTGGAGTGGTGAACGAATAAACTTCTGGTACAACTAATGTAATGAGATGTGAACAATTTAACTAAAAGTACTTTACTGGTTTAAAGTTTGTTTTTATTTTCCATTTGATTAAAAATAGAGTTAGACTAGCTTACTGTGGGATTTAAAACAAATGCTTGGGCTGGAGTGGTGAACAAATTAACTTCTGGTACAACTAATGTATTGAGATGTAAACAATGTAACTAAAAGTACTTCACTAGTTTAAAGTTTGGTTTTATTTTCCATTTGATTAAAAATAGAGTTAGACTAGCTTGATGTGTGAATTAAAACAAATGCTTGGGCTGGAGTGGTGAACGAATTAACTTCTGGTACAACTAATGTATTGAGATTTAAACAATTTAACTAAAAGTACTTCACTGGTTTAAAGTTTGGTTTAATTTTCCATTTGATTTAAAGTAGAGTTAGACTAGCTTGATGTGTAAATTAAAACAAATGCTTGGGCTGGAGTGGTGCACGAATTAACTTCTGGTACAACTAATGTATTGAGATGTAAACAATTTAACTAAAAGTACTTTACTGGTTTAAAGTTTGGTTTTATTTTCCATTTAATTAAAAATAGAGTTAGACTAGCTTAATGTGGGATTTAAAATAACTGCTTGGGCTGGAGTGGTGAACGAATAAACTTCTGGTACAACTAATGTAATGAGATGTGAACAATTTAACTAAAAGTACTTCACTGGTTTAAAGTTTGGTTTTATTTTCCATTTGATTAAAAATAGAGTTAGACTAGCTTAATGTGGGATTTAAAACATCTGCTTGGGCTGGAGTGGTGAACGAACTAACTTCTGGTACAACTAATGTAATGAGATGTGAACAATTTAACTAAAAGTACTTCACTGGTTTAAAGTTTCGTTTTATTTTCCATTTGATTAAAAATAGAGTTAGACTAGCTTAATGTGGGATTTAAAACAAATGCTTGGGCTGGAGTGGTGAACGAACTAACTTCTGGTACAACTAATGTAATGAGATGTGAATAATTTAACTAAAAGTACTTCACTGGTTTAAAGTTTGTTTTTATTTTCCATTAGATTTAAAGATAGAGTTAGACTAGTTTAATGTGGGATTTAAAACAACTGCTTGGGCTGGAGTGGTGAACGAACTAACTTCTGGTATGACTGGTGGATTAACTAACTTTGAATGAGCTGCTGTTTTTGGAGGCATGAACTTCTAAAATATCTTCTCTTAGAGGTATTTACTTCTTGAATGACTTCTTCTGGAGGTATCTACTTCACTTAAGGTACTGACTCGACTTACTCAACTAACGACTTGAGTTACTGACTCGATTAACATCTTGAACGACTGACTTGTGGAGGTACTACCTCTTACACAACTTCTGAAGGAACTGTTTCTTATACAATTTCTGGAGATACTGTTTCTTGCACAACTTCAGAAGATACTTTTTCTAACACAATTTTTAGAGGTACTGTTTCTTGCATAAGCGTCTTGTGGGGTGAGCAACTGTTCAATATATATCCTTAATCAACCAAGAAGGGGGTAGGGGCTGAACTGGTCAGTCAGGCAGCATGTTACCGAGTTTTTGGTTTGGTCCATTGCACATGGCTCGAACAGATACTTATTACTGCGAAGTCAATGCATCCCTTTTAGTAATATGTCTTTTTTTATGTATCCTGCTTAGTACTCGCATGAACTTTGGAAAAAACCTTGCAAGTGAAGATATTTAAATAAAAAAATAATTTATTTGTTGCGTTTCTTATTTCAACAGCTTTTTATTCATATTGGCAACACAAGTAATTTGTTTTTAATTAATTGTTATAATAAATAAGACAGGCTTGAGTAGTTTCACGACTCGCCAATAGGGAAGACATAGATGGGCATTACCAATATTTATGCCCTCGTTTCTCTAAGACAGCTAAGAGGTGGGTCCCACGATTGAACAACTTTGTTAGATAGGTCGAAGCCCAGTCAACTTTGGGAACCGCTGAATTATATAATCCTAGATAAATATCTCGGGACATTTCAGCTAGACCAAACGAAAACCTTCCACCTGTCAAAACAAAGCGAAAGCTAAATAAAAGTCTTTATACCTCACTCTTCGCGATACAACCAAAGCGTCTGTGTCCATCAAACCATTTCTTTATAATTTCAACTTCTCCCAGGAGCAAAAAATAATTTTTACAACATAAAGATTTCTTTCATTAAAACAGTTCTGCATAAACAAAGGCAAAAAAATATAGCTGTAATAAATAACACAAAAAACATACTGCCGCGACAACGTAAAACGTTGCAAAACATAAATAATGGAGAAATGAAAACAAAAAGGAAAAAATTAAACCACCAGAGGGGGGTGAGAGCCTCCGGCCGCTCCGCCCACCCTAACGCCCGCGGTCCGTACACCGGCAAACCCCTCGAAACATTTTTCTTCATAACACCCTTAAACTGTTTAAGATCCGTTTCACAAACAAAAGGCGGAAATTGATTATGCACTCTAATTCTTTTTAAATATCTGTTCGCGAAGAGCAATCTTCCCGCGCCCGCTCTAAATTGTAAATTTTCCACCCCGTCCAAACAGTAATACCTGTAAATATAGTTCTCGTTGCTATCTCTCCTGAGCAGAATTTTACCTTTCCCGATCAATCTTCGAAGGGGATTCACAAAGGGACACCAAAATACTATCTACATCTCTTCAGGGACAACTGGAAACTATTGACAAGATTCGTAACAGGTCAACCTCATCACTGCGACAACCCTTTATACAAGAGGTTGAAGTTGAGTTTGAACACGGAATTACCAGAATATTTCGTTTTATTAATTGCAGCCCCAAAAGTAAATTAATACTTTTCACAGGGAACCAAGGAAAATTTTATCGGTCGATAAAACGCCCGGGGGCTCTCTTTCCTCCCTCTAATAAGTACAATGGTGCATCTTTTGAAAAACCTTCTCTCCACTTACTAAAGAGAACATGTTAAATTTGTTCACGTAATTTCTTGTCTCCTTAAGTATAATAAATTCAATTTTAAAAAGCACCTCTTACAAAATAAAACGGGACGATAATTATTTTTATCGCATCTCATCGTTGGCCCATTTGGTATAATGGCAAAACTTTCGGAAGCACGTGGAAAAGTTCACATAGCTGTTTATAATATCATGTAATGGATCAGTTAACACAACAACCCCAGATTTTAAAATACATATGTTTTCCCCACACTTTTTCTGCTACAATTTACACCATAAAGCGCCCGTATTTTTCCTTTATTTTCCGCTTTAATTTATTTGGTTTTTTCTAAATAACACTTCGGATGCAGCCCTCTGCGTTCGCATTTCTCACTTGAAAGTAAGGCTGTAAAATGGGTTTATAAACGGCTAATAGAAAAAATAAGGTCCTAATAATTTTTATGACACGTTCATACTTTGCGTGTAATGGCGGAAGTTTTGCACTTTTACAATGGAGTGAAAAAGTTGGTGGAGTGGCCGAAGGGTGCAGTGGGGTGCGTAGAGTCGCGCCTCGGCGCATCGCGACTTTTCCATATGCACCTGTTTGTGATACCAACCGATGAATCAAGAAGGCAAAGTAAAGCTCCATGATGCTTATTCAGATTCTAAAGACGTCTTCAGATGTTTTATTTTTTAAATGCGAAAGTGCACTACAAATATCCTCTTGTGTACTTGGAATAAAAAAGCATTCCTCTTTTCCTTAAGAAACACTCCGCTGGGAGTCTCGAGCCGGGAGAATCCTCTAATATTTCCCCGGCAATATGTATTCGTGAAATATTCGTTGAAGTCATTCCCTTTCAATGAAGTCGCCTGCATTCCTTCAATTTCTGGTTTATCACGACCCAATTCTTCGTTTATAACTTTCCATGTGTGCCTGCTAATGTTCTGTGAACCATTCACGACGTTTTCCCCGCAAATAAGTTTGTTACAGTCTCCCCTTTGTTGGTTTTTGCTCTTATTTTCCAGGGGGAACTTTTACGTATTTATTTGGGTGTGTAACAGGATGCGGATGGAGTCAAATTCTGTGAAATTTTTTTCAAAAATGCGGCGTCTTTATGGTCAGGTTAGACCGAGTTGGATTAGGCAGTGTTGGGTTGTGTCAGTTGGGATGGGTTGAGTTGGATTAGGTTGAGTGTTTGCTCAAGCTGCGCGATTTCCGAAGCAGCGCCCGCCTCGTCCTTTTGCCTTAAGAGCTCTCTCCTCCTTGATTTTAAAAGAGAAGTTTAAATTTAGAATGCGCAATAAAATATGCCTTGCCTGTGTACGGATATGAGGGATAATGAAAAAAATTTCAAAACGAACTTTCTGGGAGTTTTTTCTTAGAGGTTTTCAGTTTGAAATTTTAAGAACCAAAAGTTTCGTTGATGCGGGTTGTCACGACGGCTACGTGACGTGGTATTGAATTTACATCGTTTTTTACCGAATTCTTGAAATGATGAAGTATAGTGAAATTTTTTCTTGTGCTTAGCTACCAAAATATTTCATGTAAATAGAATTGGGAATAAAATTGTCGGTTGTCAGACAAGTCCTTGTAGCAGTAGCTCATCTTCACACAGCTTTTCAGTTATGTGGAAATCAATGTTGACCGGTACATGAATTCTCCACTACTTTTAAAAATGTTTGGTTTATATACTGATTTGGTATCTCGTGTTTTCAGCAGCATGTTAAAATATTAACTATTTATTGATACTAGAGGCTCTCTAAAATTAATGACTAATTATTGACTATTAAACAATATAAAAACAGCTTGCGTAATGCATGTTTTTCTAACGTTGTTCATTTTAGACACCAATACTGTCTTCGTGTAGATTTACGAACTATACACATTTTGATTTTACTATGGTATACTAAAAAGACTATGAAATCAAATGACGATTTTGATACAACTTCAAGTTTTGAGAGCCACCGAATCCATTTTTACTAGTTTTGGCATGCTTGCTATGTGTGTTTTTTTTGTTAGTCTAATTCACTTGCCTCATTCTCTGAATGTCTAGTATTAGTGGTATGTGATATAATAAGGGTATAATTACTAAATAAACAACACATATAAATAGTTCTTGTGTGTGTACCAGTCGGGGCTGCCTCTTTAGAAATCCCAATTACTCTACAACATGTGCGTGGAACATACAATAAAGTTCAAAATATTCATTATACCAGGTGCGTAAGTTTAAAATGTTGTTTTGTTGTCAAGAGATGGCGCATGAAATTTTTGAAGTAACCTTTGGGGCCCAAAGCGCCATTTTTTGGTAAACCTGCCCCCCTATTCATATTCGTTTAGTTGTTTACGAGTTATTAACATACGTTTTTTCGTGTTAAATATGTCGAATTTTAAACCAAGTAAAGAGCATTTGCGGCATACAATAATTTTCTGTTCAATCACAAGAAAAAAGAATCGGGAAGTCATCAATTCTTGTGGCGATCTTGCTCCAACTGTCAAAACTTATGAACGCCGGTTTCAACGTGGCGACTTCAATTTTATTGACAACGCACGTGAAAATCAACCAACAATGTTTGAAGACGACGAATTACAAGCATTATTGGACAAAGACAATACACAAACACGACAAATGATGGTGGAGCAGTTAAATGTCACTCGGCAAGCAATTTCTGATCGCCTGAGACCCATGGGGAAGATTTGAAAGATTGGAAAATGGGTTCCACACAAACTGAACGAACGACAGATGAAAAGATGAACAACTGTGCAAAATGCTGCATTCACGCCACAAAAGAAAAGGTTTTTGCAACTGGCGATGAAAAATGGATATATTTTGAGAATCCCAAACGTAAGAAATCGTGGGTAACGCCAGGACAACCATTAACATCGAGTACAAAACCGGATCGTTTTGGGAGGAAGACAAAGCTGTGTGTGTGATGGCATTAGAAGCTTCTCAACTCCGGCGAAACAGTTAATACAGTCCGCTACCGACAACAAATGATCAATTTAAACCACGGATGGATCGAAAAACGCCCAGAATGAGCTCGAAGACGCGGCAAAGTCATTCTGCAGCATGACAACGCTCCTGCACATTCAACCAAAGTGGTCAAAGAAACGATTTCTTCACTTGGTTGGGAACTCCTACCCCACCCGCCGTATACACCAGATCTGGCACCTTCTACTCATCGATGGGACACTCGCTGGCTGAGCAACACTGCAAGACTTTCGAGGACGTAGAAAAATGGCTCGATGAATGGATATCAATGAAAGTTGAAGCTTTGTTTTGGAATGGTATCCATAAATTGCCCGCGACATGGATAAAGTGTATAAAAAGTGAGGGCTAATAATTTTAATAAAAAATGTTCTTAATTAATTGCGTATTTTTCATGAAAAAAACGGCATTTTAACTTTGCGCATCTTGTAAGTCGATAATATGAATGTGGATCGTAAAATAAAGATATGTTGTAACCTTTATTTACCATATGAAGTACAGTAAAAGGACTATGTAAACGAATGAAGATGCATCTCTTCGTTTTGAGGGTCGTGGATTTTTGACAATATTTAGCATTCTGTCTTTCTGTTTGTTATATTTTGCTGATCGCACTGTAATTGTCAATTGCCCCATTCGCTGTAAGTCTAACATGAGTCAATAATATGGGTTTAAATTTTCACATAAAGCTATCATGTTGTAAATTTTATACTCCGTACGAAGTATAGTCTTTACGATATAATTTTATATATATTTACTATAATCCCTATGAATGATGAAATCAAAGGCTGCTGAATCCATTTTGACTCTTCTTAGGATATTGTTTATATGAAGTAACAAAAAGAAACATCATGAATAGATCTCGTTTGAAAAAATGAGAAGTAGTATTTGGGGTCATATACGATATAGATAAATGTGTCACAGTTACAATTTATAGTCAATTGTCGACATATGCCACAGTTTGAAAGTCTAAAAATTTGCTATTTATTTTTATAAAGACACATATGCTCTATATGCGAAGATTAGGTAATCAAATGACCTTTTTCATGGGACATTACCTCCTAACGGTACGCAGAGATCTTTAATAATGTGAAAACACATTCATGGAAAATTTATAGTTCGCTTAAGCGAAGCTGCAAACAAATAAAATTAATAAAAATATCTAGCATTGCATCTAGCTAATTAATATGTACTAAGTATGACATTTAAAAATCTATTTTTTAGTCAAGTCATACTAAACGATTGTATATGTTAATGAAGTTCTAAATTGACAATGACAGTGCATAATGTTCTAAATAACTTCTACAACTAATAGCTGTGCGTGTCTCCTCCAATTGTGCAAGTATAGGAAAAATCAATAGGCGCCGGGTAAATTACAATTTTTAAAAAGCAACGTTTTACAATAGACCAAGTCTACGCATACATACAAAGTTGTACAAATTGATTGAATTGTGCGATATCAACCTGTATGGATTTTAAATACTAAGCTAGACAATTAAAACAATGAATATTTCAGACAGAATCCTTATAATCGTCTTATCCATTAAATTTTTAGCTTAAGAGACCCAAGAAGCCCATAGATTGGTAGCGCATTTGTCTTCACTTCTTTTTGCAACTATTGGCAGTATAGTATTTCTACCAATTTTTGATTGACCACTTGCACCACTTGTTTTAAAGATGTTTGCTTCTCAGGCGTCGCACCCATGTTATTCTTTCGCTTCATATGAAGTGGATTGTAGTGATTTGTCTGATTTGCTGTTCTTACACAAAAATACTTAAATTGAAATACTTTTTAAACGAATGTATCATTCACTAAACTGTTTATTGCTTCATGGTTTATCCTTTTCATGGCGTTTTAAGTAACTGATTTTATTGGGTTTTGAGAGGCTATTTCTAAAAGTTTCTTCAAGGCATCAGGAGCAGCTACAGCCTGTGGGAATTGTGGCGGATTGCATTTGTTTAGATTAAGTTTCCAAATTCTCTCACTTTTGGGCTTATCAAGTTGCCTTCGGAGGCTTGTTCTAGTTTTTAGATTTCGATGACTTCATAACTGTGATCTGCTAGAATTGGTTTGGTTGTATATGGAGCGAATTGTTCATAAGGCTTTTAGTAGTTCCCTCTGAGAATTTCTTTATATTCTTGGAAGTTAGGAGAGTTGATGGTAAAAGTCACTGAAAGTATTTTTACTTCTTGCTCTTAGCACCAGATTTTACAGGTTCCTACATAATGTTTGAACTCTTTAAATCTTGAATAGTTTTTCAATATCTGAATTGCTATTTCACTTTTAGACTATGAGCAAGAAAAACAGAATCCTTTACACTATTCATTTATGTATACAGAAATCTCATGAGGAATATCTTCAGATTTTTGTAAATTGGCTATATCAGCGGCACATTTTAAAAGAGTCTCATTTCTTGTCTTTACAACTTGTCCTTAATCTTAAAGTCAGAATGGAAGAAAAATTAAAAAGTTAAGTGGTCTGGCAAACATGCTAGATGAAATGAGATTAGTGCGAAGACACCACAGGATAGGAAAACAACCAATAGAAGATGAGAATAAAATTGAACTGGATAGCAAATCGCAAAACGATTTTGTACATTATCTTGGTAATTCAACACTTGAATGACTCTTTTATTTTGCTGTTGTCACACAAAAATAATTAAATTTAGATACAATTCAAACAAATGTATCATTTACTAAACTGTTTATTGCTGCTTAGTTTTGCTTTGTGGTTTGTCCTTTTCACGTAGTTTTAAACAATTTAGTTTTTGCGGTTTGAGAGGCTATTTCTAAAATTTTCTTCACTGCATCAGGAGCTGGAATCTATGGAAATCATGGCGGTTTGCATTTGGCTAGATTAAGTTTACAGATTCTCTTACTTTTGGACTAATCAAGTTGCTACTGGAGGCTTGTTCTAGTTTTTAGATTTCGATGACCTCATAACTGCGATCTGCTAAAATTGGTTTGGTTGTATATGGAGCGAATCGTTCATAGGGCTTTTAGTAGTACCCTCTGAGAATTTCTTTAGATTCTTGGATGTGTTGCGAGAGTTGATGGTAAAAGTCACTGAAAGTGGATGCTTGGGTAGCCAATAGCAGTAGTGTTATTTCGGTACTCAGCTGTTTGGTATAAGGCTATTACGGAAAAATTCCTTGTTACTTTTGAGGACATGTTGATTCACTGGGCGTAATTGTTGTCCCGTTAAATATATATTAGCTTCTTGCTCTTAGTACCAAGTTTTACAGGTTCCTACCTAATGCTTGAAGTCTTTGAATCTCGAGTAGATTTTCAATATCTGCATGAGATGAAAAATCCTCAAAATCAAGTTTATTGCTATTTTACTTTTAGGCTATAGCTTAGACATTTCTGGGCAAACAGAAAAGAATCGTTTACGCTATTCATTTGTGTATATAGAAATCTTAAAATGAATGTGTTCAGATATTTGTAAATTGGGTATATCAGCGGCACATCTTTAAAGATGCGTTTTAAGCAATTTATGTTTTGCGTTATGAGAGTCTGTTTCTAAAAGTTTCTTCAATGCCTCAGGAGCTACAATCTATGGGAATCTAGAATTGGATTGGTTATACATCCATCGAATTGTTCGTAGAGCTTTAAGTAGTTTTCTTTGAAAATTTCTTTAGATTCTTGGATATGTTAGTTAAGTTGATGGTAAAAGTGGATGCTTGGGTAGCCAGTAGTAGTAGAGTTATTATGGTTCTCAGCTGTTTATGAAAAAATTCCTTATTATTTGAGGGCATGTAGGACCACCGGGGGTAATTATTGTCCTGGTAAATATATTTAACTTCTTGCTGCTAACACCAGGATCTTACCTAATGTTTGAATTTTTTTGAATCTTGAATAGTTTTTCAATATCTGCATATAATGACAAATCCTCATCATGTTTATTGCTATTTTACTTTTATACTATAACTTAGACGTTGATAGGCAAGCAAAATAGAATCGTTTACGCTATTCATTTAGGTAGACAGAAATCATGAAAGGAATATCCCCAGATTTTTGTAAATTAGGTATGTCAGTGGCACATACTTAAAGACTCTCATGTCTTGTCTTTAAAACTGTCCCTAGTTGCTAGAACTTAAAGTCAGAAGAGAAGAAAAAAGGTAAAATTTAAGTGGTCTGGCAAACATGCTAGAGGAAATGAGATTAGTGCGAAGACACCACAGGATAGGAAAACAACCAGTAGAAGATGAGGATAAAATTGCAATGGAATAAAAACCAAAAAAATTGTGATTTTGTGATTATGTTGATAATTAAACACTTGAATGTTTCCTTTGTTTTGTTGTTGTTACTCAAAAATAATTAATTTAGATACAATTCAAACGAATTTATCATTCACTAAACTTTTTATAGCTGCTAAGTTTTGCTTTGTTGTTGGTCCTTTTCAAGGAGGTTTTGCGTTTTGAGAGGCTATTTCTAAAAGTTTCTTCAATGCATCAGTTGGATGTGTTAGGAGGGTAAATGGTAAAGGTCACTAAAAGTAGATGCTTGGGTAGCCAGTAGCAGTAGAATTCTTTAGGTTTTCAGCTGTTTGGTGTACTACTATTTTGGAAAAGCTCCTTAGCACCAGGTTCTACAAGTTTCTACCTAATGTTTGTAGTCTTTGAACCCCGAATAATTTTTCAATATCTGCATGAAATGAAAAATCCTCATCAAGTCTATTGCTTTTTTACTTTTAGACTATAACTTAGACGTTGATGGGCAAACAAAACAGAGTCTTTTACGCTATGTATTTATGTATACAGAAATCTTAAATGGCATATCTCCAGTGTTTCATAGATTGGGTATATCAGCGGCACATACTTAAAGAGTCTCATGTCTTGTCTTTACAACTGTCCCTAATCGCTAGATCTTAAAGTCAGAAAGGAAGAAAAATGAAAAGGTTTAGTGGTCTGGTAAACATGCTAGAGGAAACGAGTGCGAAGATGCCACAGGATAGGAAAACATCCAATAGAAGGTGAGGATAAAATTGAAATAGATAGAAAATCACAAAAACATTTTGTGAATTATGTTGGTAATTAAACAATTGAATGTGTCTTTGATCCACCCCTTCATTCAATTTTGAAACAATAAAAGAGTAGCAGCAAAGTACTGTTATGAGATAGTATAAAGGGTACTAGAAAAGTTTTTCAATTCAACTATTCCATGTGTTGCTGTTTTGTGTTTGTTACTGCATGCAGAGGTATTCTTGTTCAGAAATCGCTGGGTTATGAGACTATCTTTAGGAGGTAGAAATAAATTTGAAAGAGAGTTTGACTCTAGCAAGTTTTGGAACGACGGGAGAGCCACGGACGTCAGTTATTGAGAAAAACATTACTGTTGTGAAGAAAGTGCTTAATGAAAGCAGATGAGTGACCTCCCAGTAAATGAGGTCTAAATGTAACAACAATGCTTTGGATTCTGCTTGATGGTACATGAGAAAAGTTTGTTTTTTGGGTGCCACATAGTCTGACTGAAAAACATTTGAATCGGCTAATTTTATAGTGCGTAAAGTAACAATGGCGATGCATCAAAAACATCATGTTAGGTAAGGCGACTGTTTTATTTTGGCTAAAAACACAGTTTGGGTCTTTGAGGATGGGGATACTTCAATTGGGAAACCATGATCAGTACACCAGAAAATGGTAATTGTATTTTTTACGCAAATGAAATTATTAAGTGTTCAATTTCAGCTACAGAAAAGATAGTGAAAGTGGTGTACAGAACAATGCCTACCTTATACCATTGAGGACCTGAAGAGTGTACGACTAAATTCAAGAGTGGACACCTGGTTTCGTCATTATAGCACTCCAGCTCACAGCGCGAAATCCTGCATTGAACACTGCAGGACTAAAACTACTTAAGCACCCTCTGTACAGCTTAGGCCTTGCCCCCTACAATTTTCTACTGTTCTTGTTTGAAAAATAAACACTTAAAAGTGTGCGACTTTCCAATAGTAAGGATCTTCAGAATCCTTGGAAGAAAGAGTGTTCTTTACTGCATCGTGGAACTTGCAGGACCAGTTTAGAAGACTGCAAGTTTGTATTGAATGTGCTGGAAATTATTGTGAGAAAATCAAATAATTGTATAAATCTGTTGGTAGAGATAATAATTTCAGTCTATTGTCGCTGTGGCAGAGCTACATCATTTTACAAGTAGATTTTATAATAAGTACATAGCTATTATTTTCCTTTGCCAACGATTCTTAGGGACAATTTTTTAGCTCTGAGTTGCAAAGACGCGAGGGACTAGTTTTATACTGAGGAATAGTTTTAAGGGTCTATTAATGAGCTACGATTTTTGTACAATCAAGTATATTCCAAATCACTGAGCACTGTCTAGGTAGTAATAACAATAAAGTCCGATTACTTTTTCGCGGATACAAATTAAATCTTATGCAGAAAAAATGTGTAGCTCTGTACTTCATTGAATTTGTACGGTGAAGCGCAGTAAATGTTCCATAATAAAGGAAGCAGTGAAATGCTCGCTCTCAAAAATTGCAGCAATTGTAAGTGAGGAAACATGGGGAATACTCTAACAACGTATTAAAGCAGTACTTCATCGAATAATCCTCGGCATAATTAAATATAGGTGATGCCATAATAATTATTTGCTCGAGTCACATTCAGTGTACCAAGCACTTAGCCTATATCATCATAACAGAAAGCGGACAACTCGTGAGTGGAATCAACCCTACGCTCGCCCTCCTTCCCGGATTAATGTATCCTCCACTACATCTAGCATAAATTACGGAGGAGCTCGAAAGTACTCAAAAATTCAAGTTCTCCTATTAATTTCAAGTTGAGATTAACTCTTTCAGGACAAGAGCGAGCAAAGTTTTCTGCATTGGCGGCTACGTTTATTAGATAAATGACGTTACCCCGGCCTTAATGGTTATATAAAACCATCAATACTTAGCCTTACATAAACGAACAGCTGCGTCGAATGGCTGCAGATCTAGAATGTAAATATAGTGAAATGGGGGCTAAAATCTAATAAGAATTAAAAGAGGGCGAGTTTTATTAATGACGAGAAGAGTTTTCGTAATATTTATTTCTTTGATGAAATTAAAAGACATCATAAACGTGCCATTAGTAAACATTTAGCAGATTTGCTTTGTTAAGGACGTAGACGACGCTAATTTACATTAAAAATGAATTAACAGCTTTAGTTAACTGTGAGAGAGGATATTTTAAATCAATTATTGGCAAAGGACTTTTGTCTGTTGTAACATGGGTTGCTTCATTATTGTAATTAGAAGCGAACAGCTTTGCATCCTATAATTGTTCAGTCGCTAGTACCTTCGGGTAAACACACAGCTGCTCTGCTGCTCTGAAATATATGACAAATACATTCAGTTTATATTATCACAGAATCGCCTTACCAAATCAGTGAAGATTAATGAGCTTACTAGTTCTGTACAGATTCCTTTAAGTCGTTCCTATTAACGTGAATGAATCTAAACGCGTCGCGTTGTTCGGTATGGAAATGGCAAGGCATGGCAATGGTGTGGCGTGGCATTAGGTGGTATCGTGTGGCATGATGCTGTGCTATTGTGACGTCGCGTGATGTAGCCAAACGCTCCAAGCGCCTTGATTTACTTTAAGATTTTACCCTCCTCCCTAGGTATATACACATAATTAGGTTTACTTACAATTAGATAGTTGTTTTATACCTCTGTAATTCATCTTTTAATTATTCAACCCCACCATCACCACCACACCATTGTTACTCGATGTTTATATTAAAAGCTAAACGTTAGCTGTTTATTTACAGCTAGTAGCTGCTATTCCTATCAAAAACCGGCGTAGGCAAATGCCCCCTTCGAAATGCCGAAATCGTGTATCCCTCTTAAAAGCCATGATCACGCTACCAACAATAATGTTATACAAGTTTGTTTTCAATCAATTTCCGTAATATTTTTGTATAATGTAATACCTCTAAATGAACATAAAAATAATCCGATATTGTTCCATTATCGGTCACATAAATTCAGTCCCTTTTACAAATCAACAAGAATTGTTTTATGCAATATTTGTGTATGAAAACCCTTTGCCTCGCTCTGCCCACCTTGGAAAAAGATCGATCACCTTAATATTCGACATATTCCTACAATGCTGTAAAACTGGGTAATATCGTTGATGCTCGGAACGATCGGTCAGGGTAAGATCGCAAATTTAACCTTTTGACGGCGGGCGCGGACGTATTTTTTATTGTGGAATGAAAACTTGCGTAACACAATTTTTAAAATTGCCCGCCTGGCATTCCTGAAAGGAAATGCTCTCTGATGTGATGCTCAAAAGAGTATACTTTAAAATAAAAAGAAAAAATACCTTGCATTCATTTGTTAGTCCGCTTTGCGGGCTTACGACAACTAAAGGCAATCCTGAAGGGAACGGATCAGGCCTGACTCGATCAACCCAGATGAGTAAGATTCCTAAAAATAAGCCCGCCCTCCATCTCACACACTTAAAAAAACCTCGGTGAAATTCAAAAAATTTTCGCATTCCGTAAAAATTTACCTAATTTAATTTAGTGCTCATTTTATTAAATTTTCTGGAAATGAAGAGAGCTGCCCCAAAATTCTCTCTGACGCTACCCCGGCAGCGGCGTTTTGATTATAAAATATATTTATCTACAAAACTTTCCGGTGGACTAAAAGTGCATTCCATTATGTCCATGTTATTCCTACTTGCAATACAGTTTCCAATGCATGTGGAAACTTCGTTTTGAATTATGTTGGTATATTCGCCACATTTTTGTTATTTTGTGACCGAGCGCTCGTGTGGGGAGAGCAGGTATGAAATCGTTATTTACGGCACAATTGGGCCACCTTCTAATTAATATGCAAATTTGTGAGAATAAGTACAATGAACTTCATTGATTCAATTACGAATTAATTAATACTCACACTATTAGACCACAAACATACAAGTTCAATTCCGCATTCTTTCACGGTTCCTATCCATCAATAGCTGACTTTATTTCACGAAGTATTTGTTGTATTCACTATCGAAAGTGCTCGTCATGCTAACATATGAACAATTTTATCTTGGCTAATGTTATAGCAATAAACATGATTACTTATAAGGTCTAAGTCAAGCAGTCAATTCATTTCATTCAGTTTATTGAGCGTCACTAAAATATTAAAAAATTGCCCAAAAATACAAGCGATTCCGTATAGTCGTATAATAAAAATCTATGCTTGATGGCGAAACCATTACATTTAGTGTCTACTTGACCTTCAGTGATTAAAAGCTTAGTCTAAAATTAACACTACTCAATTTATTAAAAAATGTAAAATCTACATTTAGGCTTCGAGCTTGTCGATACTTTCCAAATTGAAATTTTCTAAGCTAGTTCGTTTCTAATTTCCAATTCTACTTTCCTGTTAATGTCTCATTCGGTTGCGATTTCAATTTGTATTTATTTTTTAAATTATATTGGAATGAATTTAACCATCGCTCCTAAGGAACGAAATGCAGTCTTGTGCTTCAGCGGATTTAACTATAGTATTCATTTTAATCCTGATAACTAAATGGATTTCGTTGTCAACCCTAATGATATTTACAAGTTCAGTAAGGGCGGATGCAACTCGCCAACAGGCGGACAGTTCCAGGAAGTAGCTGCAGGGGTCGTGGGAGCAGTCGCCAGCATGACCTGTTCCTGGAAGTAATAACAATGGGCGTGAGAAACCCTCACCGTCACCAACGATTACTGGATAATGAAAATCCTCCCTTTATAAGCTGCGCGAGGAAGACAGCAAAGCCGACTCAGTTCGGCTCTCTGACCGAGGGCATCAATAGGGTCGAACATAAATAAATATACAAGTATAAATAGATGTAAACATATATCTTCAAAGAAAATGAATTAGAAATAGATAGCCGGCATTATTAATACAGAACATGTGGATAAAAACCGTAATAGTGTCAAAATTCAAAACACGATATATTCAAGCTGGTTAACATCACCTACGATTGCAAAAACATAAATGATATATCAAGAGAATCATCAATCATAAGGATTATTAATGAAGGATTATCTATATTAATGAAGAAAAATCATATAAATTCACTCTAAATTATAATTGAAAATTCTGAATATCCTGATAATAAAAATTGGACTAGTCACATTTCTGCAACTCTACTAATATTTAAAAAACATACAACCGCAACAATAACACTGATGATTCTATTGATATATCATAAGGATTAATAATGAAGGATTATTTATGTTTATAAAGAAAAATCATATAAATTCACTCTAAATTATAATTGAAAATTCTGAATATCCTGATAATAAAAATTGGACTAAAGTCACATTTCTGCAACTCTAGTAATATTAAAAAAGCAGGCCACCGCAACAAAAAACACTGATGATTCTAAGTATATATCATAAGGATTAATAACGAAGGATTATCTATATTAATGAAGAAAAATCATATAAATTCACTCTAAATTATAATTGAAAATTCTGAATATCCTGATAGCCACGAAAGTAAATGATGAAAATGCAGGAAATTCTTGATGATCAGAGAAGATAACGAACCTGTTAGGTTATAAAGATCTCTCCCAATTATAAACGTTTTGAATACGTTAATGATTAGTCATGAAAACAAATCATATCAAATCTCGATGATTAATAACGAGCATTTTCATAGTAAACCTACAAGAGAAATCATATCATCTTAAGAAAATATGTAGAATATTAAATTTCAGGTGAGATCCTGGTACTCCGATGAAGTTAAGCTTTAGTATTGCTAATTTTTAACCAGTTATTAGCCTTACAATCCTCGATGATCCAATAAAAAACGTTCTTTTACAATTTAGTAATTGAAACTAAAAATCTTGAGGCAAGGAAAAGATATTTAATTCAGCAGCATAAAGTCAAAAATTACAAAACCTAGGATTCAGAAAAAATTTCAAATATTCAGTTTAATTTGAAACTATCAGTTTAAAATAGCCTGCACACTAGGATTTAGAAAAGAATGGTTTCAAAGCAAGAATTCGAAATCAAATTCACAAAACAATAACAAAAACATATTATTAAAAGAAAATAATTCGTGAGTTTCAGGATTAACAATGTAGGTAATTTCAAAATATCAAATAAGGTGCTAGTGATAAAATAAAATAAAATAAACGAAAATCCACGATAACACAACACTGACAGGTCCGGTTTTCACTCAATCTTAAAATAATTGAAAAGCAATTTTGCGCTACTCTCCAATACAGCCGTTTAAAAGTGTATTAGAAGTTTTAATAAATAGTAGCTCTTCGTTTTAAATAGGAGCTTTTCATTTTAAATAGTAACAAGTGGATATTGATTCGCTTTTTAAATCCTTATGATATGTCAGCACTATTTAATTATTATTTCAGGTCTAGCCTTTGCTAATTATGCAGTATGTATACAAATATAAATATCGCACCGTAAGTAAAAGAATAATTGCTTACACAGAGTAATAAAACTAATTCACTTGCTCTATAAAAGAAAATTTATTGCAACAATTACACAGCTATTTATTAAAACTGTATAAATGTGTATATTTATGCCAACTTTGTGTATCAATAAATTATCATAAAATGGTTTTGTTACCGATACTGCAACAAATCTCTTTTTGCCGTGTAAATAATTTTAAAGGCTTAAATGCTTGGAATGATTTTGCTTTCTAACGATTTTTATTCAGAAACCGATTGAAAGAACTTCCTTTAGGTCTTGGCGTACATATCTGGTTTGCTGAAACTCTTTTTCATATTTTGTTGGATTATGGAAATGGATAAAGTGAATTAATATTTTATACGCAGCAGGTTTCTATAAAAGTTGTTAACCTAATGCAATCCGGCATTTTCTTATGGACTGTGCTTTACTCGTAGTTTATATTTATTAGGTGAGCGTTGTTTAATACGATCGAGCTGGATAGTTGTAACATTTTTAAAAATGTTGTGACCTGTTTTCCCTCAAATACTAGTAAATAAGAAACTTAGAGTTGGTAGATTTCAACTTCAATAAGTTAAATCCGCTTTGGATTTTAATGCTCTCCTTAGAAGTCGAATGTTTGACGGAAATTGCATGAAATTACAAAATTTATTTGTAGTGTGAAATTGTGAATTAACGAAGCTAAATTTCATGTATGTATTTATGCATGTATTTTATTTATAAGTTTGAAATGAATTACCCGCAGGTTCGTTTGCGTGAATTTGCTGGATTTTTTCGCCGCAAATAGATCAACTTTTATAATCTCAGATCACATTAACTGTAAGTTAAGCAAGATAGCTCTGGAAAACAACTGTTAGTTCAAAAGCAATTTTAGCTCCATTATAATTGTCGAAAACATCATTAAGTCTAATCACTAAGTAAATTAAGTTAACAAGTGTTCAAAAAGACGTCTATTGACATCGGTGTTCTAAAACAAACTCTTGCTGTTTCTATTGTTCGACCCACGTCCCACATTATAAATCCTTGTTTGGAGATCTTTCGAATTACTTGGTCGATTTTTATAAACGACACTTTTAATGTGACTCCACAAAAAGGGTGCATTTGCTAGCTCAAGCAAAAATTCTTCAAGATATGGTAAGTAGACCATTGCGAAGAAATCGTTTCTTATGTCATTTTAAATGAAACATGTGTTTTTCAACTTAATAAGTCAGGATTTGAAGTCGGTCTTAATGAATCTGTTTTGCAAGTCATATGCAAAAATCTAAGATATATGTCGAAAAGGGGAGAGGAGAG